>VYZX01002683.1:2874-23569 GCA_013401335.1 Brachypteracias leptosomus | reverse complement strand
CTCTACTGCCCATCTGGAACAGGATGCCCTGTAGAGGAAGCAAGTTTTCTCTCCCTCCCACCAGTGTTCAGCTTTATTTAAGCTGCCTTATCTCCTCCTTACTTAGTTCCTTCTTCCATTTTCTTTAACTGGGCAGTCTGTTCAGAAAGCTCTTCAGATTTCATTCTTTACAACCTATATTTTCTTAGCTGGTCTCCTTGGCCAGCAAGTCTCTCCTAGCTGTAGCTTGGTATTCAGTCTGTTGGGTTTTGGTTTTACCTCTCATTCTGTAGAATCATTGACAAATTCCCTTGCTAGGTCAGAGTCTCAAGCTTTCTTCCTAAATTTACCATGTTGAGTCTCAGAATTAATTTGTTTTCAGACCCAATGTGGCTCCCAGCAGCAGAAAGATCTGGTAGGTACTTGACCTACATGGGGTTTCAGGAAAAGCAGCTGCTAAAATCTTGAGTTTGAGTTTTGTGCAGATAATCTTTTAGCCTTGTTGTATGGACAAAATAGATGGGGCTTTTGTTACCATCTTCTACAAATCTGTCTCTGAGATATAGGGCAGCATTTGCAAAATTTCAGGCTGTTGAACTTGGCATCCCCAAAAATGGGATACAAGAACTGTTCAGGGAAGACTTGCATCACTTTTCATATATTATTTTCTAATTTGCTTTCTACCCCCTCTCTCCCTTCAGAAGGGGCTCAACTGTTTTTGGCTTAAACCTTGTGTAGTGGATCATACAGCTCAACATGCTCAGCTTATTGAATTTATGACTGTTTTTACAAGTCTCTGAGTGTTTCAGACAACTTTGATTTTTAGCAAAAAACCCATCTCTATCTACTGTTTCTCACAATTGTATTAGATGAGGGTGTGTTTGGGTACATGTACAATTAACGAGACTTGCAGAGCTTTCCTGAAATGGAGTATGGATCGTGTCCCCCTTATTTCCCAGAAGTAAAGGCTACTTGTGTGTTTTCTCTTATGTATGCTTCTGGAGATTATAACATGCTTGGGTATTAATTTGAGTGATTTTGATGACAGTGGTGATGTTTTGAAGGGGATGTAATTTTTTTAAGTCTTGACTTTGTTCTATGTTGTAATGTTTTTCATGCATTTTTTCTGTATAGTCTGAGATACAAAATACACTGTCATGACAGTGCAAAACAGAACTAAATGTGTGCTGCAGTTTAGTCCATGGAAACAAAATATTTGCTTTCTTTTTTTTGTTTTAGTTTTGTTGGAAACTGTGAAATTGATTTGGAGATCAAGAGATATTTCTGCAGAGCTGGTGTGAAAAGTATACAGGTGAAATTCAGGTTTTTTCTTTTGACTTTGCTATTGAGTCATCACTGAATCATTTTCTGACAAAGTAGTTTATAAGAATGAACCAGCAATTGTGTAGCTTTGTTGTTTACTATTTTTTTTTCTCAGTTGCATGATATTGATATTGCATAATAATTTCAGTAACACGGCTTAGCTGAAAGGGTAAATTTCTTTCAGATGTAGAACTGTTTTAAATATATAGCATTATCTACTGGAAAAGGTGGAGATAATTTCACATCAAAGCAATGTTCATGAGATGTGTAGATTTGTAAAAGGATTGTGGAGCTTAAAATTGTGTTTTATTTAATATTTCAGTGTTAGATGTAGTTATTAGTTTAGATGCTTTGCTTTCTGATATGGTTTCTCGAATTTTCTTAACATTCTGATAACAGATCTCCCTAATGAGGAGAAATAGTGTGGGGTTTTTTGTGTACACATCTTGACATACCTGTCAGTATTTACCTGCTTTTGTTCTAGTATCTGTGGATACCATTGTATTGGTTGGTGCCACATTTGTTTACATTGAGCTATTTAAATAATGTACTTCATATTTTTAGCAAAATTACCACTAACATGACACAACATTGTGTAGATGAATGTAATGAATTTGTAAGCCCAACTATTTAGTGCCTGTGCTAAATTTCTTGATTTTGGATTATATGTAAAGCTATATATATATGTAAAAATATATAAAATTCTTCCACAATCAAGGATTTAATGAATTTAAAAGTGTGAGCATTGCCAGTGAATAAATTTTATTTAAAACTTTAATCTAAAGTCACTTCCATTGCTGCCTTTTCCTTCCTTTCTACAGATCCATGGCACTATGAGGGTTATCCTGGAACCACTAATTGGAGACATGCCCCTCATTGGAGCACTATCCCTTTTTTTCCTTAGGAAACCTGTAAGTACTTTTATCTCTGTTTCTACTTTTTTTAGAGTGCTGATGACAGTAGTCAGAAAACGATGGAACAATAATTAAGCAGCAAAAGGAAAGAATTTGGGAAATCACTATTCTTTGGTTGAACTTTCCCACAAAAATAGTGGAAAAATTTTATGAATACTGAAAGAAACCAAGTAAAGTAATAACTACCTTGGAATTATGAAGTGTGTTTTGTCAAAGCTGTCTATTTTTTCGTACAAGTAGAAAGGGAAGATCAACAGATACCATCTAGGTTGTTTGAAAAAAAGCTTTTGTTGTAGGAATAATAGCAAAACAAAGGTAAGCCAACAAGGTCTTGATGGTATGAAAATGATATAGCTAGACTAGCACGTGTAAACAAGGGTAATCTGCAAATGCTTTCAGTTTTAAACACAGCAGTTCAACAAAGGTACCGATCAGCTAGAGAGTGTCCAAAGTAGTATGATGACATTAAACTTGACCCTCAAGAACAGACCAAGAGAATGGGAGCATTTAGTTTAGCAAAGACTGAGGAGAACATGCTCTTCAAAAATGTGAAAGGCGCTTACGGGAAAGAAACACACAATCTCTTCTGTATATCAGTGGCAGATAGGATACTGATAATTGCAGCAGGAGGATTCAGGTTGGACAAGGGGAATGAGAGAAGGCCTGAACTGTCACTGATGTCTCTTAGGAACAGATGAGACCTGCATCTATTAGGATTGACATAAGTATAGCTCTTCCAGAACCATTCACACAGATGGGCTCTTGAGGTTGTACCCAGTCTTGTAGAAGATGAGATCCTGGATGTTCTAACTGGCCTTACCTACAAGGAGTGACCATGTCTTAAGAATCAAAATACTTTTTAGTAACTAAAGGTTTTAATTTTAAGTAATACAATTTTGTACAAACTGAAATTACTTTCAAAGTATTATAACATTTTTATAGGATTCTACTGTGTGATGTACTTTAGAAGCCTTTCCCTAGGACTCCCTGTTCTTTACTACCCAAACAACAGTGAAAGTGGCTGAGCCAATATCAATTTTTGTCATGGAGTCTGGCACCAAAATGATGTGTATTCTTGCAGAATTCAATAACATTGTAGTCATTCCAGACATACTTAAATTCTCTTGAATTAATAGAATTAAAGAGAATGATACTTAGATTGGTGAAGAGGAAGGAAGCTTCTTCATCTGAGTAATTAGAAGAAAATGAGCTAAGAAAATTTTTCTTGAGGCCACAAACATTTCTGAATTCTGGCATACCACAAATTACCTGCTAGTTATTGTTCATGAGAAGATGGGGTTTGTGTGACTGTCTTGCCTTCTCATGCAGTTTTTGAAAGCTAGGAACCTGGGTGGTGTAGCCATACAATTCCAGTTCATCACTTCCCTCTAGATGAAAGGAGAGCTGCATGTCATTGAAGTCTGTGCTGTGGTAAGGCTCTAGAGGTAGTGGATTGTTGTACCTTGGAGTGATTGTTTCACTTTAGTTGTAGTCTGAATCTTGCAGGGTAAGACTGACTGACAAGCACCAGTATCTCTGTTGGTAACTTGGTGCAGCACCGGTAGAGGAACAGAGAATAGATAGCAAACGTAATTTTCAGTGTCTGAAACTGAGTAACAAATACTCTACAATTTTAATTGAATTAAATCTTATAAAATATGACAGTAATTCTAGTCTAGGTTTTACTACTTTCAGGAAACTTATTTTTTTTTATCAACACATGCATCAAGAAATGTTCGCAGGTTTTGCAGAGCCCATACAATAATCCTGCTTTAATAGAAAGGTGAACATAATACATATTGCACACTTCCTGATGGAAATTCTTTAATTTTGTGTATATGTGCGTAAGGCAGTTTCAGTGATTTGAAGTTTGATACAGCTTTTAATAAGTATCAGGAAGCTTAATAGAAAATGTGAACATCATGGAAATTCTTATGCTAAACAGACTTCTATAAAGAAATTAATTTCTCTTACTTGGAAGTATATTTTCCATTGGAAGCTTTTGTTTCATGTTCTAATTAAACAGTAAAAATTGTGATGTCAAGATTTAACAATTTCAGACTATCTAGGTTATAAATTACAAGTATATGAATTTAGGCACTTTGAAGCAGTCTCAGATGGATTGCCTTGGTTTCCTCAGCAACTTTTTAAATGTGATTTAGTTTTCGAGGTGTGTGGGGTGGAAGTGAATTCTTTACTTCAACAGCTTTAGAAGGTACGTTGTTATTTTCTTCCATGAAATCACATTTTTGTAACACAGTTCTTTTGAACAAACATCCTATGCTAAGTTTTTAGCCCATTTTAAAGATACAGGTGTTACATGTGGCCTAGGAAAAACTTACAGGGCCACTTGTGTCATTGATGTAGCTTGTTTCATCTGTCTAGAGAAGCCATATGTGCTTGGGCAGAGGGAATGTAGATGTAAATCTAGGTAAAACATGCAAGAGTTTGGAAATGTTTTGTGGATAAGTTAGCTTTTTTGTAAAAGTGAAATAGTTCATGCAAAACTGATGAAACATCATTGCTCTTAATTGGAAAGGATTGGGGGAACTACATTGAGAGGAACCAAATTTGGATTTCTACACATTTCTTTGAAGCAAGTCTAAACATTAGGAGATGTCTGCTTAAGTTTTGTCTCATTTTTACCCTCTGGCTGAGCAGTATGAGAGCAGGGCATCTGTTAACGTTCGTGTTTATACTAACAAGCTGAGCAGGGCCATGACAAGGATTGAACACTGCCTTATGGTAGTCTGCACTGTGTAATTGTTAGTCTACCCTTTGATATTATTTTGCTATTCAGTGCTGTCCCAAACAATTTCCAGACTCAGTTCAGTGCCCAGCTCATTACAGGAGCCAGTAAACTAGTTAAATACAAATGTTCTATTTTAGAGGAGCAGGGAGAAGAATTTAGCTGTGTGGTCACAGGCTTTACTTTTTTTTTTCCCCCCTACAGGAATGACCCTTTGTGTTGTAGCTGTGGTTTGTGTTGTCTCTCTCAGGAAAGAAACCAGTGTATGGTCCTTCTGCAGTAGCCGTTGTGATACGCGTGATGCCAGAGCCGTGGCCGTGTGTCTGGGCTGCCTTCCTTGGGTACCTCCTGCGGCTACTGCTGCTTTGTTGCTTTCTAGGGGAGAGGTAGGAAAGCTGGCAGGGGACAGAGAGGGAGAGGTCAGCAGCAGGCATGCTCTGAAGTAGTTTCTGACACTTTCTCTGCTTCCCACCATCATGCTCTGGTAGCATTTGTCTGAACCTTTCATTTTGGGTACTGAAGATACCTCTTCAGTCAGCTTTTAGCTCCAGTACCTGGCCCAGTCCTTTGTGCCCCAGTGCACTCTTAATGTGCCACGCATTTGCAAAGTGCTTATCTTGGACAACTTGTACTTGAGGTAGTAAACTGAGACTATATCAAATGAAACACCTCTCATTTGTGGTCAGGAGCTTTCTGAACTTTGGGAGAGACTTTGTCTTTACTCCTACCCCCATGCCATTTTATTAGAGATCTAGTTGACTTTAGTGGGACTAAAAAGGATGGGAAGTAGATGTGAGTATGAAAATTAAAAAGTCAAGCCCTCCCCAAAAGTATTCAGTTACAAAAATATTAAAAGTGTTTTTCACCCTCCTTTTACTTAAAAACTAGGCTAGTGGTCAAGGTCTGAGCAAACTTAAGGGTGTATTATTCAAAAAAATGTTTTTTTGAATCAAGTTATTCCATAATTTCAACGGTTTTACCTGTATGTTTAGCTTTTTCCAAGCACTTTTCTCCCAACTGCAGTGTTTTCTTGGTGTTTATTCTTCTAACTTCTGTAGAAAAATGTAAGATAATTCATGTTATAGCAATAATCAAATTTCATCCTCTTACTAGAGAGCAAGTGACTGCAGCCAAGCAAAGCTTTCCTTCAATATTTTTGTTAGAAGAGAAGAAGAATTAGCTGGCAGCTAGCATTAGATTTTGTTCTCATATTTTCCAGTCTAAAGTAACTGGCAACAATTCCTCTTGCTCTGTATCATCTGTTTGCTGGCCTTAATGACTATATAAGGCAATGCTGCCTAAATTAATAGTTCCAAACATACTTGTTTAATGAATCTACCAGTCTTGTATTTCTGAGCAATGCATAAAGTTTTTGATGCTGCAGTTCTTATTTTATATGAAACTTCTAAAATACTATATTTTGGTTTTATTATTGTGAAGAAGATGTTAAAAGTTTCATCAGCTTATAAGATATGTCCAGATATGTAAGGGAATTCAACATTGCATTTTAATGTTTTGAAGTAGTATTTTAAATTTCTGGGCTTCAGTGCTAGAGGGAAGTCAGCACTGTAAAGAGTCAGGATTTATAAGGTTTTTTACATTACTTCTCATGTCAACGTTATGTATATTTATATATTTTGCTTCTCTAAACATAGTTATCTTTTCCTTTTAGAACAAAATATCACATAGTTAATTATCGTGATTTTTTTTTTTTTTNTTCTTTGTTTTTTTTTTTTTTTTTTTTTGTTCAGTTATAGAAGTGTATACAGCTTCTATACATATGGCTGCTTATAGTTGTACTCCAAATTGGTAATTTTCAAAAGCTTGTTCGGTGGCATACTTAATACTGAACATGTGTCAGAACTCAACCCTCCCTTTTCTCTTTAAGAAAAAAACCCAAAAAAACCAACAAGCCACACAGGAAAATCGTAGTACTATTGTTCTAAAAAAACCCCCACTGGCAGGAAAACAAGATGCCTTCCAGGAAAAGTGGGCAACTTTTCCAAAGCTCTCATTTTGATATTCACAGCTTCGCCCTACACTTGCTGAGTTGAGCACTGCTGTTGCTCTGCTCACTTCACAGATTGGTTCTGTCTTGAATTTTAATCTGTTTAATATTGGTTTTGTTTCATTTGATATTGGCTGCCCTTGAAAAATTCAGTGCTGGATGTGACTTTCAAAATTGTCACTACTGATGAAAATTAGACCGAAAAGGAGTGCTTGCACAAAGAATAAGTCTTAGTGAAATGGCTGTAAAAACCCATAAAGCAGTTATGTAGAATGCAGAACAACGGTGTTCTGGTTTGCTTGTAGTTGATCAAAAATGCCTTCAGAACACATGAGTCTGTGTTCTTCAGAACTTCTTCACCTCTTTTAAAGGGGTTTGTGGAATGCTTGAATAAATTCTGAAGCTGTACTGTTACAATAATACCTTTTAATAATTAAAAGCGAGAGTGATTTGCACTGTTATATTGTATATTTATAATTTGCTATAACTTATTTTTAAAAAATTTTGGTAGCTTATGGGATGCTCTAAACCATCACAATTGGTGCTTCCACAGCACCATAGTCTTCTCTCCCTGCACCCTCCCATTCAGTATTATTGGCTCTCTTACAGCAGTGTTGAAATCTGTGCTCCTGAAGGAAGTTGGTTAAAGGACATAACCTGGCAGAGTGTTAAGCACAAGAAGTGACTGCTTTCCTGTCCTTCAGATGTACTTTAACACCTCAGGCTGGCTCACTAAGGAGTCAGGAGTGTGTCAGTACTAGTGTGAGGATGTGAACCGAAATGCAGGACAGGTAGAAAGTAGAGAGTTGGCTTGAACTGTAGCTTTGAGTAGTTGACACTATGGAAAATAGGAAGGTGGGCTGGATTTTTGTATGACCAACTTCTTCTGGTCACCTTAACTCAAAAACTTGCCTGCTCTGTATCTTACCCCATGGCTGTACATCTTATCTCTGTAGCAGTAGTCTCACTTAAATCTTTAGGCCTTTAAAACTGAAAAATGCGCTGCCGTTAGACACAGTTCCTGTGCAGAGATACCCTGTGTTTCCTATAGCAATGATGAAAACCACTGTGATTTGGGCTTCCTATGGTAACCTCAAGACTTGTTTGAGAGGCTGAGTTTATTGTATGTTTACTGAGGAAATACACTGGATAACGTTACTTACTAAATTATTACAATAATGTTAGCGCTTTAGCATTGTAGGGGCAATGGGCTGCACCCTACCAACAGACAAATTGTACTGTGTGCACAACCAGTTACACGTAGCAGAAGACAGCATGTTAGTTCCCTTCTTAAAATAAATTTCTTGGAAGAAACACAACTTATCCCATGGAGTTGTATCATTGTACCCTGTAGTGGAGCTTAAATTTGTCCTGCAGAAATCTTAGGCCTCCATAACTTGATTAGCAGGAAGTTGTTAAGCATTTTAAAATGCTTTGTGGCTTCTCTTCCTAGAACTAGTAGTGCTTACAGCAGCCAAAGCAAGCCACAAGGTTGCCAGTGTTGAGAGGCTGCCTTTTGTGCTGCTATGAACTTAGTTGTGGCCCTGTATGTTCTACATTCCAGGACAATCTTTTGTAAAGGCATCTAAGGTGTTGAGAACACTAAATATGTAAAAATTGTCACCAATTTTTAGCCCAACTTTTCTTATAGGCTGCAGGGATATATATACATACATATATTTAATTTTTTTTTTTTTTAATTCTTTCAATGTATTGCATTAGTTCTCAGCACAGAAACTTGAGAAGACACACATTTCTTGGTTTTCAGGGGGAAGCCATAGGTTTTTTTTGATACTCTGAGCAGAGGAAGAATTGAAAGAGTTTTGAGTAACTACTTCACTGGAAAGTGTAACTGGTGTTGGAAATCCCACCCTAGGGCAGTGAGCTGGCTGGTAAGAGTCTCTATGGCAAGAGACATATCACCTCTCTCAGTTGCAATGTGTTGTGGAAAGACACTACATTGTTTCTGTCTCCTGGCAGTTTCACTAGGTGACAAATCCTGAATGCCATCTTTCCAGTGCCATGTTAGTTCTGCTGCAGAGAACCAGCTGGCACGCCCTGAACGTAGCTAAACTAAGAGAATTGTGAATTGCTCAAAGCGGAGAAGGAAATCAAATTGTTAAGCTATTTTTGAGATTTATAGGCCCAAATTTATTTTTTTTGAAATATGATTTTTTTTTCATATTCAGTGCTTCATAAAATGATTCATCATCTGGCAGTCTTTTGCTTTCTCCCTTTCTCTCCAAAGAGCTCTTCAGTTTGTTGGGGTGGTGACGTTGCTTTAACTTACTGTCAGAACCACAAGTTAGGGGTTCTCCAGCAAGTCATGATGTGGTAATGCCAAAAGTGTATAATGAAAATCCTTGTTACTTGGCTGAGCTCTGGCTGGAAGGGGTCCCTCTTGCATATCAAGCAATACTATAGATTTGACTCTTTTTCTGCAGTGAGTTTGTCTGTTCTTAGTGCTATTTCCACACTACTACAGGTTTAAGCTTTTTTTTGTGTGTGTTGGTTTTTGGAAAATTCTTCTTACGTTACAAAAGGTGTATCGTGTGCTGAAGTTTTACTGTGTTGAGAAGCCAAAAGCGCAGACTTGAGACAACCTTACTTAGAGGAATGTGGAGGTGATGAGGGGGGGAGAACATCAAAACAAAACAAGAAAACAGGAAAAAAGCATTTATCATGAATATCTGTAGACTATGATTAGAAAGTGTGTTTTACTGCCGTGATATCGGTGTTCTTCATTACTGCTGGGCTCTGCTGGTAGAACTGGAAAGGAAGCACTGTGGTGGGCAAATGTAGCAAATCCTGTCTGCAAGGAAAACTTACCTTCAAAGCCCAAATAGTGAAAGCTTGATTTATGCCAGGAGTCTGAAGGCTTGTATTCCTTCCAAAACATTTCATGGCTTAAGGTTTATTTGCAAAGCTTTTCTAATAATCCTGTAAAGTGCTTAGCCTTAGTAATGTTTTTGAATTTCTTAGCTCCAGCTTTGAATGGAAAAGCAATTGGCTTTAACATTTCTGAAGTTGACCTCTGTCTTTGTATTTATTCCTGTACAATAAGTGAATGAATAGAAGGTTCTGATATTATCTCTCAGTTCTCAGTGGTATTTCACAGGCTGGTCTTTGTTTTGGGTTGTGGCAGTTAATGCAGAAACCACTATGATACGTGTTTCAATTTAATGTAGGAGATGTTTCTCAATGCTGAATTTCAACATGCATGATGTTGCTCAATTCCTTTAGTTCTGTTAAGTCTATTTAGGAGACAGCACAGGACTTTGCCGTGTTAGCTGCTCTGTGCAAAGCATGAAAACATCAAAGGAAATGCAAATCTTTTCTCATTTTTATATTTATTCTGAAAACATAAGTATCTTGAACTGTTAAATATGGGATGTAAGTATGAACACCTTAGGACAGGAACCACTTTTTTTTTTTAGACATTTAAGGTGTGTATTTGTCTTCTAATTTGCCTATGAAATGAAAAGGGAATAGATCATGTAATAAACTGGGTTCTTTGTCTTAATACAGTAGAAAATTACTTCTTCCAGAGCCTTGGTAGCCTGCATAGATTTTTAAAGTGTCACACACATAATGTAATCACACTTGTGATTAGATACATAAGAACCAGTCTGAAAAAGCCAACTGTGGTTAGCCTTATCAGCTACTACCAAGCTACTTATGTTATAGTACTTAAACATCTGTGAGTTTGCAGGATAGAGGAGGTAGTACAAAACCAAAGTTATTCATGCTAAGTTGGACTTTTCATCTTAGTTGAATTATTTATTGCTTAACTTTTTTTTCAGAGTTGATTGTGAGATTGAGAAGATACACTAATAATTTACACTGTTAATGTTCAAAGAATGCACTGAAATTACTTTCAGTTTTCTTAAGTAAAAATGTTCTGTGTGTTCTGGCTCACAGTTTATTATTGTAGAACTGTACAAGTAAAGCTTTTACATACTAATGTCAACCCATTTCACAACAAATTATTTCTAACAGTTTCTATTTGGAAATTAAATAACCAATAGCTTTAAATTGATAGTCATATAGAAAAGAACTCATAACACCTTTAGAAAAAAAAGGAAAATACTGTTCAGTGCAGTGTATGAGTTTTAGGTAAGATCTCATCCACTTCTGGTAGGTATTGCTGCCACTTAGGCTTGCTAGCATCCCATAAAGAGAAGTTCATCAGCAAACTGAGCCTCTTTTTCAATCCAGTTGTTAACTGTCCATTCCCTTGCTGAAAATGTTAATTACAAAACTGTTTTCCTAGTGCATATGCAACTCTTTTGCACAGCTTCTTTTAAGTGCTTGTCTGACAGCCTATTCTGTAATTGATAGAGCAATTTATGCTGAAGAAAGATAAATTTGAAGGATGAAAGGCAGAAGTTTTGTATAAACACTGGCTCTTGAGCAAACTGGAGGAGTGGTTTTAACCTTCTTTTGGTGTTTTTGAAAAGGAGCCTGATAATCTAAGCCTGTTAAAAGCATTTTCTAAAAAGCAGTGTTTTCAGAAGTATACAGAACTTTCAGGTGTACTAGTTGAACATTCAGTATGTTTATAGGAATAATAAACAGAATTATGTATCCATACTATCTATGTTTATTATTCTAATAATAAACATACATAGCTATGGATGCATAGTTGAATAGCAGTGTGGTAAGTGATGATATGAATTCCAGAGCCCATCAGTTCCTCCATATTATGTGTTCATGTACATACTTTTTCTTGCATAAGGTAGGTTAGCCTTTTCTCACTAAAAATAATCCTGCTAGTACTCTAATGGAAAGTGAGTAAAACTAGGTTTAAGTGAGATATCTTTAAAAAGACATTGAATACATAATGGTGCTGAAGCTAGTGATATCTTCATGCTTTCATCTGAAGAATGATGAAAGTCAACAGTCTCTGTACTGGGTTCTGTAGAGGTCTCTGAACAACCACTAAGGGTAGTGCTTTTCACTTTGGTTACCAACAAGCTGGTTATGACTAGGTAAGTGGACAATGGGCTTTACTGAAAAGTGACAGAACTCTTAAGGCTCAATGGCTTGTGGTCAGTGACATAAAGTCTAGCTAGATGACAGTCAGTAGTGGGGTAAATATTGGAGCCCCCAGGGGTAAATATTGAAACCAATACGTCTTCATGGCTGTCCTGGATGGCGGGACATAGTGCACTCTCAGCAAGTTTGCTTGCTTAAAACTGGAGTGAGTGGTCAATGCACCAGATCATTGTGCTGCTATTCAGAAGGACCTTGACAAGCTGGAAAAATGTGCTGACAGCAATCTCATGAAGTTCAACAAAGGGAAATGCAAAGTCCTGTGCCAGGGAAGGAGTAACCCCATATACCAGGACAGGCTGGGGGCTTACTGGCTGGAAAGCAACTTTGCAGAAAAAGATCTGGGATGTCCTGATAGACAGAAAGGTGAACAGAAGTCAGCAGTGTGCCTATACAGAGACACAGGAGTGTAATACGGGAAAAGAAGGCGGCTCAGAAAAATCTTGCAGAAATTTTCTGAATGGATATCAGCAGGGAAAGTGCTACATTTTAAGCATTCTGTTGAAGTCTGTAGGTTTATTCACCCTTCTGAGTGGCACAGTTAGGAAGACACTAATCTTGTTCCCTGAGTGGAATAAAATGTTTGGGTTTTTTTCTGTTGAATATGTTCACAGACTCATAGAATAGTTGAGGTTGGCAGGGACCTCTGGAAGTCATGTAGTCCACCTCCCTCGCTCAGTCAGAGCCACCTAGAGCAGGCTGGTAAGGACCATGTCCAGGTGACTCCACAAGCTCTCCAGGCACCCTGTGCCAGGATTCAGTACCCTCACAGTAAAAAAATGTTTCCTGATGTTCAGAGAGAACCTCCCTGTGTTTCAGTTTTGTGCCCTTGTCCTGTCACTGGGCACCACTGAGAAGAGCCTGACTCCGTTGTCTTTGCACCCTTCCTTCAGGTATTCATGGACATTAATAAGATCCCTCCCCTAAGCCTTCTCTAGGCTAAACCACCTCAGCTCTCTCAGCCTTTCCTCATAAGAGAGATGCTCCAGTCCCTTAATCATCCTCATGGCCCTTTGTTGCACTCTCTCCAGCATGTCCATGTACTGAGGAGCCCAGTACTGGACACAGTGCTCCAAATGTGGCCTCACCAGTGCTGAGCAGAGGGGAGGGATCATCTCCCTCAGCCTGCTGGCAGCGCTTTGCCTAATGCAGCCCAGGAGACCATTAACCTTTGTGGCAGGGGCATGTTGCTGGCTCATGTAGGTTCTTGCAGCACATCCCATGATATGTCTTGCCTTTTGTATTGAAATATTCAGTTATTAACTTCTTCTACCTTTTCTGTTGAAAGAATAATGATTTTTTTTATCTGCTTGCTTGTTACAGATAGGCTAGGTGCTTCATAGATAGCATTGTTGAAATATTTTGTCATCATTGCAGAAGTATATTAAGTAACAGTGCTCCCTGTGTACATGTTATATTTAGTCCAGGTATACACAGAGGAAATCACTGCTTAAACTATTAATAGAGCCTTTCTAAAAGAATAGTATGTGCTGGGTTTTTTAATAGAAAATGAATGTAGGGTGATTATTTTTGCCTATTTGTGGAAAGTTGCAACATATATTCTTACAGAGATATTGTTTTGTTTCAGCATTTGACTGAACCACCACAATTAGTTTCTTAACTAAAGAATCCAAAAATCCTTTAAACTTTTTTCATGCAATTATCCTTAGGTTAAGTTAGTTGAATTTGGAAGCTTGGTGGTAGCTGGGTGGGTTGGGATTTGTTTGTTGCTTATATTCAGTTAACTTCTATGCAGTTAATAGAAAGTTTTCAGTGAGAAGGAAGAAAAGGAAACTTGGTTCTGTTTGTTGTTACCTAGAATTAGAAATTATAGAATTGAAAAGGACATTAGAAATTAGTTGTTAAATGCCAGCAGCCCTAAAATAGAATAAGTACCTTTATAATGCCTCTTCCTGGTCTCAAAGGGCTTAATCAGCTTATTATACTTCGTAAATTCATGTTGGTGACTGTTCATCTATAACAGGTTTATGGTCAATATGAAAATATTTCTCCAGAAAATAGGACCACATTCCATTATGTGATACTGGTTGTATGTAACAGATACTATGCACACGTATATATTGGGGTGTGCATTT
The DNA here is from genome assembly GCA_013401335.1 of Brachypteracias leptosomus. Lineage (NCBI taxonomy): Eukaryota > Metazoa > Chordata > Aves > Coraciiformes > Brachypteraciidae > Brachypteracias > Brachypteracias leptosomus. Next base: position 9,445 of record VYZX01002683.1, on the reverse strand, counting down.
GTGTATTTATATGTATGTGTGGAAGGGTGGATAACAGGATAGTAAGTTATCTTTATAATTCTGCTCTAAAAACCATGGCTAAAAATTATTTGAAATGGAAGTGGTTTTGGCTTTCTGTTTAAGAAAACTCTGGAAACTGGTTATTAACCCTCCACTGATCAGAATCTACAGTGCTCAGGTTTGTTTCTTCAATGTTGTAAAATCTAAGTTGCTTTTCTTTTTTTCTTCCCCCCTTTCTTTCTTCACAGCTTTTGGAAATTAATTGGACTGGACTGACCAATCTTCTGGATGTTCCGGGACTGAAGTGAGTATATGGAGAGCAGTGTTTGATATTTCTTCACCCCAATAAACCCCAGAAAATCTGAAGACCATCAGCCAAATAATTTTAGGTTAAATGACTCTGAGCAGTTATCCCTTAATTTAGAATTACTCAATATGCAGAAGGTAGTGATTTCACTACAGATGAAAGTACATCAACAGTATATCTAGTACATCTTGTTAAAAACATTTTGAAAAGATAATTTTTGATCTGATTCTGTTAGTATTCTCAGCTTTTCCAGATTTACAGAATCTTCTGAGTTTGCTATCTGCCGTCTCCTAGGACAGCAAAAAGAGCCACATTTTTCACACCAGTGGGTTCACAACATCTTGGCTCGTGGCTCTGTATGCTGATACACCTCTAGTTGCTCGTGTGAAGGTAGTTAGAAATACCTTAAAATAGTAATCAAATTAAATAAATCTTCTAATCTCTTCAAGTATTTATGTATAAAGCTTTCAGTTTATTATGTGAAGATCAAATGGAGTAGCAAAAATATTGAGCATATATAGTTCAGAAAAAAATGCTAGAAAAAAAATGCTTGGCTTAGTCAGAGCTTTTAAAAATAATACATGTTAAAGCCCCAAAGAAAAAAGCAGAAGCAGAGGTGAAAACCAAGCTGCTCTGAATCATTGCAATCCTGGTGAGGTTAAATCCTTATTAAGGATAATTATGAATATATTCATAATTGTCAGGTTGTAATAGTTCCCCGGAAGCTTTATAATATTGAGACAATGGCTAAGGGGATAATGGTGGATCTGATACACGCTTGGATTTTGTGACTAGTCCTTTTATTGGATGCCATACTCCCAAGCATTGGCTGACTCCAGAATTATTTTTTTTATTGTTTAAACACAAGAGTTTGAATGTAGGTATTAAATTAATCCTTTGCTGCTCAATTGTGTGACTGAAAAGGTTTTTGCTTTACTTAGGCATGTGAAGCCATTGCATGGAATCCCAGTTGAACACCTTGAAATTAGAACTTGCATTAAGTAGGTTAATGGCTGCAAGCTCTGAGGAAAAAGGTTTTCTTGATGAGTGAGAAAATGGCTTCCAAAATACAGCTTCTGAGTAATAGTTTGCTCTTTTGACATAACACTGATAAATTTATGTTCGGTACTTAAGCTTACTAGGCTCCTGAGATTCATATTGTGCTGCATATTTGCCTGACTGCAAAACCTCAGATGTAAACAAAGTCTCGTTAAGTATCTCAAGTTTATGGTTTCCAGAGCAACTACGCTTGGCCACATATGCATGAAATGGTGCCATCTAGATTTGGTATAGTTTCTATAGTAACTGTAGCTGGAGTGACTCATGCTCTGCCTTGCCAAGAGATGTTTTCACTGCTGTATTTATTTTTCTTATCTGTATAGATAGATTGTATATTTTAGGATGACAGCTTGACATATTGTAGTTGTTATAAACAATGATAAATAAGAGGTTGCTGCCACACAGGTACATTTTTCACCCTATGGCTGCAGACTAAACTACTTATTTGTACTTTATTTGCGAATGTCTTCTACTAAATGAATTTCTGCATTTGCGGCTGGAAGCTTCCCTGTCAGCTGTTAACAACTTCCATTGCTCTTTGTATATGATTCCACAAGAAGGACATGAAAGTAATTCATATTTCATCATTAATATAGCTTATGGAGGAGTGAAATTAAAACCTCGATGTGAGTAGGAGCCAGGCTGTGAGAATACTCAAGAGCTGGCAGGAGAGGATGTGGATGATGGGAAGATGAATTATGTTATGGTTGCTTGAGATATAGTAAAAATACTCTGTGCAGTTAGAGATGTGCTGTCTCTGCAGTATGAATAAGGACAACACAGGAAAAATACATAGCTGCTGCTTCTGTCACTAAAAATTAAATAGAGGTAAGTAGAGACCAATACAAAATAGTAGGTAACAGCAAATTATTTTTCCACAATGAAATTGAGCTTTTGAAGACACTTATTATAATAGACTATATGAAGCATTTCACACTTCTCACATTTTTGTGAACTAGAAAAATAATTGTACTTGGAATCAATGACTTAAAAGAGTTTTACCATTTTAAGAAGCTGTTTATTGATGATGCATCAACATAAGGGTTTTAACTGATGCATCTTTCTCGGTTGGTCAGTGATTTGTCTCTGTTTTCTGTAGATCAGACCTCTTAATTTAAATAATAAAATATTGAAAAATATTTTCTTTTTTTGCCTTGTATTTGTGAAGAATACTTTTCATCTGGGAGCATCCCAGTTGGCTAATATTTGTTAGATAAATTTTAAACAGCTGAAAGTGTTATGTTGTTTTAGAATTCATTACTTAGTTATAATTTTCAGTATTCTTTTTCAGCTCCCTGTTTTTAAAGAATATCTGCTACATCCTATGAGTCCAGCTTCTCTGTGTAAAGCTCTGTGAAAGTCCATTAATGCTTGTTCATTTTCCATATTAATTTCTCAGATGTTTTAGTAAAATTTAAGGATTTATGTTGGGATAAAATGGTGAGACTGACCTTTGGTATCACAGAATTGGGGTTGTGACTCCTCCCGGTGACTGGGCTGTGTTGTGCTTCAGGCTGTTTCTTTCTCTTATTTAAGGAGATCTGCTGTAGCTCCATTTGAACATTAGTCAATCTCTGAATCTTTTGCTAGTCTAGGATGGCTTTATTTATGCCTATAGTTTATTTCTTACTGTGTGTGATTTTGTGTTTCTTGTGTAGTTACCGTCACCTCAGTTTGGTGTTTTGTCTTTTTTTCCTTCTGTTTAATGTGAAGACTGGTTGATGTTTATCTTGAATTTTTTGATCAACTCTAACATAAAGTTGACTTAAAAAGGGTTCTGTTTTTCTGGCTCATTTTAAGGAAAGTTTAGCATATATAAGTTAAAAACTTAGAGCAAAATGGAACTGAAAAAAGTAACATGTCTTATAATGATGACTAGAGGAAGCTACTTCTTGTCAAATAACATGATGATCTTCTTGTGGTAATTGCCTTAAGAATTACTGAAATGATAAATTTCTAGGGTTCAGTGTTCAGTTAGAATGAAAATCTCTGTAAATACAATTGTATAAGCTCTGCAAGAAAGGAAGGGGTATAAAGACTTCTCTTTAGGATAGAATTAACTTGTAGAAGTGGAGAGGAAACTTTTCCTCTGAGCAATATTTTAACATTGTCCACTGTTGCTTCTTTCGGAGAATAGAGTCTGCACAGAGCTGTCCATTGATCTTGATGCTGCCTTGAGTTTCTTCTGTTTCTATGCAGCCTTTTTGAACAGCCTTCTGTTCTTGATGCAGCCTTCTGTTTCTTCTGTTTCCTGAAAAGTCAGCCACATTCTGTCATGTATCATAGTTCATCTAGATTTACAGTGGAAGTGGGCAGCCGCGGGGATGCAGGCTGGACGGCTTGCAAGGCTCTGGCATGAAAGATCAGCATGAATTTTAAATGGGCCAGATTGTATTTAATGGGTTAATTCTGTTACCCATCTCTACCATAATATGTTTATTGCTTACAATGAAATTTTCTTCCCAAATGAAAATGTAATATATATTACATTTCACTGCAGCTTCTGTGTTTTTCTGTATATGCTGGCTGCTGAGTCAGAGCTACTCCCAACTTCAGATTCAGTCTTAGAAAAACCTCACAGGGTGATTACACACCAGTGCTTCATCTGAAAAATCATAGAATGGTTTGGGTTGGACAGGACCATCTAGTTTCAACCCCTCTGCTATGGGCAGGGGCACCTCCCACTAGACTAGGTTGCTCAAAGCCCCATCCAACCTAGGTTGTGAACACATCCTGTGTTGGAGCATCTATAACCTCCCTGGGTAACCTGTTCCAGTGACTCACCACTTGCTGAGTGAAGAACTTCTTCCTAATTTCTAATCTACATCTACCCTCTTCCAGTTTAAAGCTATTACCCCTTGTCCTGTTGCTACAAGCCCTCGTGAAAAGTTCCTCCCCAGCCTTCTTGTAGGCCCCAGAAAATGTTCTACGTAATCAAACACCTGCATCCTAACTTCATAAAGACTAAAAGGAGAATCATAAAGTGATAAAGTGTATTTACAAGGAGAGATTGTTCATCCCTGAAGCAGCTCCACCAGCTTCAGTGTGAGTGCACCTGCAGTTCAGAATATCTCAAGTATTTTTATAATTTTCTCTCTAAACCTTTGTACATAACTCTAAAATCTTCCTGATACTTGTCTTCCATTGTGAATTTTACCATTCCATTTCTACCTTTTTGCCAATATAGACAATGTGTGTAACCAGTGGTCTTGGTCTGATAACATAGTCATTTGTTGCCAGTTCATACCCAAACTGGGCAAACTCTTAGCTTAGGAACTGCTTTTTTTTCTGTTTGTGGAGGGATATGTGGTTGGGTTATTTAAATGATTCATTACCAGTGTGATTGTACTACCACTCCCTTTTCACCAGAACAAAACCTGTTTTGCTTCCCTAGGCTATATTTTACTGTGCCATGAGAATGTTGTCTTTGTGTTTCTGTTTTAAATGATGGTCCTCCCAGCTCAAGAGGACAACTTGTTTCATAACAACACAGGAATGGTTAGCCAAACTCTCAGGGACAGTTAAATCATTACTGAAATACAAAAGTGGCTTAACAGTTAACATCTGCTTGGTTTTGTGCAATGCAGGCACAAAACCTGATGCTACAGCCTTTTACCGTGGGTGGCTTCGAAAGGCGGGGGTGAGGGGGGAGCTTGGCGGTGGCAGGGAAATGAGAACTTTATATTCCTCTCTGTGGTTTCTGCTATTCAGTGTCAGCTGCTTCCACCTGGTGGCAATTTTGGCAAGAATCCTTTCTTTGAAGAAAGTTTTTAAAACCCAGATGTGTCTTCCACCCCCCCAAAAAAGCAAATATTTTCTCCATTTAGGTTGTTAAGCAGCCGAAGGAGTGTGACATAATATGTTTAATCCTCATGAAGTAACTGAAGGTTATTTTCTCCAACAGTGGCTTATCAGATACAATCATATTGGATATAATATCCAACTACCTGGTCCTTCCAAATAGAATTACAGTCCCCCTTGTCAGTGAAGTGCAGATTGCTCAGCTGCGGTTTCCTATACCAAAGGTAAGCATGTTTCTGTTAATCCTAATAATTTGGTGTTTAGTTTTTTCTGTAGTAGTAACTGTTAAAGATATGCACATTTGTGTGAATTTCTAAATACAGTTACTGCAGTAGTGCAAGTTAGCGTGAGTCCAGTCACTTAAAATTGATTTGATGTATAAGTAATTTCTGTGGAGTTAATGTTTCATAATAATGTCAAGAAATATTTTTTGTTTCGTTTTGCCAGAATCTTAAACATATTATTGGCTAAAATGCAGTTGAACTGCATAGATTAAAAATTAAGTATCATATTTTATATTATCACTGTAAATTACTGTTAGTAAATTACTGTTAGTGCTCTTCACTTGGAAGTTGTTGCCATTTTTTGCTACTCACTTCCAGTAGCATTTCTTGGCATGTTTCTAATTGCTGATGACAGCTTTTCTTGTCAGGAATCCCTTTGAGTGCTAGGTCTGCTGTGTATGTGGATCATCATTGATATCCCTTCATCTACAGCGTGTCCAAATGAAGTTTCATGTAAAGGAAATGGCAGTGGAAACTGTAAAACTTAGACTGAATAAACTATGGTGACGTGGAAGCTTTCAAATTACTACATGAACTCATCTTTTCCTTTTTCAGGGTGTTCTAAGGATACACTTTATTGAAGCTCAGGACCTGGAGGGGAAAGATACTTACCTAAAAGGGATTGTCAAAGGAAAGTCAGATCCTTATGGAATCATCCGTGTGGGCAACCAGATTTTCCAAAGCAAGGTCATCAAAGAAAATCTCAATCCAAAATGGAATGAAGTTTATGAGGTATAACCTAGAAAAGATCTTGTTGGGTGTTCTGTAAAATTGTCTTCTAAAGTTTCTGTTGTTAAAGAAGATGTTCTGGGGATGCTTGAGAAGCTTCTTGATGTTTCCCTCTAAAAGTCCAAAATTCTGTAACAAAACAGAAATGCTCTGTTGATGTATATACAATTTTTGTCTAGAGTAAGGATCCGTANAACTGTGTATCTTCTTCATCTTCATAGTTTTTAAATGGTGATCTCGCAGTTTATTTTTTTTCTAAGAGCTGATCTTAACTATTTGATTAAAGAAAAAAATTTTGCTGTAATGCTTTCTCAAACATTACTCACTCTTAGATTCCATAGGCCTGCCTTTAGTGTTTACCCATAAACATTTCAGGGTCTTAGTCAGCTTC
>VYZX01002680.1:1334-14228 GCA_013401335.1 Brachypteracias leptosomus | reverse complement strand
ACTCTCTGGTTTGTCTTAGTGGTTAATCTGCTATTAAAATGCATTGCTTTAACCTGGGCTGGAGCTATCCAGCTTCTTGTTCTGGTCAATGGAAGCTGATTTTGTTATTTTTTTTTGCCCTGTCCTCGCTTCCTCCAGTACATCAAAAAGCTCTTTAATATCTGTTGATTTTCCCCATATACTGTAATTAAGTCACCACTAAATCTTGTTTGTGATAAATAAATAGATAGATAGATTGAGCTCATTAAGACTCTGACCATAGGATATTTTCTCCAGAATTCAGATAGGTTTTCTGGGTTTTTTTCTGCACTCTTCTGTGGTCCTCTGGTCAGGATAGGGAGGTAGTAAGACTCACTCACCAAGATCTGCAAGGGCTGCATTAGACTTTTATGCCAGTTGCTCAGTAGAAGCACCTGTTAACTGTGACCCTTATACCTATTTTAGGGTCAGTGATATCCAAGATGCATTCTGCTCCTCTAGATATGTGTCCCACTCTTCTGCCAAAGGACACATTGTGGAATAGTTGCAGAGGGGGCAGAAAAAAAAGGAAAATGGAGAAGGAAGAGTTTTCAAAAATTTGCACTGAATTTACTTTTCTTTACCAAGGCATAATCATAGAATCATAGAATCATTTGGGTTGGAAAAGACTGCTAGGATCACCAAGTCCAACCTTCATCCCAGTATCTCCCTGAGCACTAGACCATGTCCCAAAGCGCCACATCTACTTGTTTTTTGGAACACAAAAATCACTGATTGTGTTATTTTTTGGCATTAAAGGTAGATTTAATCTGATCTAGGGAGATGTTAGTGACATGTTATCTGAATGGTGACAACTGTTGTGTATTGCTGAATAAAAGTAAAGTATGTGTCCATCCTTATTGCACAACTATTCTGAATGAAAAGAAAATTTTTTTTTTTCCTTTTTTTTAATGTTCACATTAAAATCACTTTAAGAGAAGTTTTTAACTATAACAGTATGCAGGGCCTCAGTACAGCAGTAATCAAGCATCATACTATATGGAAGTCAGTGATGAAAAATGCCCTGTTAATTGTACAGTCTTGCATATCAGCAGTGGAAAACCTTCTTGCTTTCTGTGTATGCAAAATCTGGATTTGGAATAGTTAAAACAGCACATGGCCTGACTTCTGAGTTGTCAGCAGAGAAAGATAACATTGAACGTCGCTTCTCAAGAATTGGGAGCTTGGCTCCAATGTAGTGACAGCTGTGCTGACTCCAAATGAGTCAGCTGCCCAGCTGCTGCAGATCAGGTTAAAGCACCTGCCTCCCTGCCAGGTGCTTGACAGGTCCTAGAGGGTTGCCATGGGCTGCTTTCAGAAATACCTATGAGTACCTGTGGCTTTCATAGACCAGCTGCACAGGGCTGATGAAGAGGCTGCATTTATTAAGCAACCTGGTTTCTGTTTTGCCAGTGTTATGGGGTGCCTGTGTGGCTGAAAAATGGTGGAGAGTGGTGGGAATCAAAAAGGGCCAAGGCATGTGGAGGGCCTTCGCTGTTAGTTGTTAGTCCTTATAAGTAAATTCTGTTTTCTTCCTGGACTGTGGTGTTTCCCCCCTCTTTCTTTTTCCAGCCTCTCCAAGGAGAAGGGCTGTGGCCTGTTGTCCACAGTCTTTCCACAGGAGAAGGAAGTGGAGCAGAAAAGCTGGGTGATGGTGTGGCTCCTTCTGCCACTCTACCCCTGGTGAAGTGGAGAGTGGGGGGCATGCTGATTGCCCAGAATGGGAGCCCTCTGAATAAGGGTAGGTGATTTTTTGCCTAGAAGGGAGATTAAATAATGTTGGTGGCTTTTCTGTCTTTATGTGCAAGAATCGAGAACATGACCCTTCCAGTAAAGTATTAAAAATAACTTTTCTTCCCTCTAGTATTTTCCTTAAACAGCATATTTTTCAATTTTTGACATTTTTTATAATTTTTTTTTACTTAATTCTATAACTTGAGTAAAAAAAATTGTATATCACACAACTTAAATTGAGGAGGCAAATTAAAGTTGCTTTATTAAACTACCCTTCATTCAGTGTTCACTGACATTGTGTTCCCTACCAGCCACTACAAGGAGATTTAGTTGAAGATAGACTTGAAGCAATAAAAACCTGCTTTATCAAAAGAAAAAGATCTACTAGTACTTACATTTTATTAGGTTTTATTAGAATTAAGCATAGTTGGATCTGCTTTGGTGAATTATCTACATAGCGACAACTTAGGACTCTCCCTAGACTGATGAAAAATACTGAAGCTCATAATCAGCTGTTTTGCTTAAAGGGCATAAACAATTTAAAAAGATAGAAACGTTTAAATGTCAGACTAATTATCCTATGGTGGCTATGCTCTCAAAGGAGAATGTTTCTCTGCTATGCAAAAGAACAAGATTGTATTTCCGTACTAACATTTCTTTCTATAAAACTTGCAATAAACACTATTGTTAGACTTAACAGAAATTCTAATATCAGTATTCTAAAAATAGAAGTTTTAAGTGCATCTTGGTTGTATCCACCTATTTCCTTCTCTCATTTAAATTTTAAGCTTTTAAGTGTGTTAGAGTTTGATTTTTAAGCTTTTACAAGTCTATTAGGGTTTGGTCTTTTTCAAGATACACTTTTTAACAGTGTGGATATGGTGTGAAAACTCATTTCAAAATAATTTTTTTTACATAAAACCCATTTCTGGAAAAAAGATAATTAATAAAACATTCTTAACTGTGGTAAATGTCATACATAGTAATGGTAGAGCTCTGAGAATTGCTACTTTTATTTGCATATATATTTATTTTCTAGATCATAGTGTATGCTGCACTTTAAACACTTTAGAAAATACACTTCCAAGCATGAATACAATGATGCTAAGCTTACTTCCAATGCAAGCAATTGAAACTGGTTTCAGAAAAACACATAACACACCCTTTATCTTTTCTCTGATGATCTGGTGGACAATAAACATCTCAAAGTGAAAGAGATTAACAAAAGGCAAATTAGCAGCTAATAACACTTAATGCTCCCTCTACTCGTGCTGGCCCCTAGCGTTCTGTGATTCTGTAATGCTGACCAAATACCTTCCTTGTTTTTTAAATGTGAAGGGGTTTGTTCTGTCATTACCATCAGCGTTAAATACATTTTAACAAAGTAGCCTTCTTAGGGAAAACAAGTATTTATGTTTATTTTAAAGGTATTGTTGGAAGAACACATGACTGTGTGGCAAACTAGACCAGGATTTTTATGTAGTAATAACATTAGAAAACTGTATATAATAAGGTAAAAATAGAATGAGCTGTGCTACCTGATAAGATGTAACTCATCTTTCAGTTGCTTCAGTAGGTGGGTTTTCAGAGGGATTCAGCAGCACATCAGAGTCAGAGATGCCAAGCTGTTTTTTTGGTCTTGGTCCCACAGGAGTGTTGCATTATCAGTCCTTAAGATAAAAACAAACAAACAACCTCTGCTCTGCCCATTCCTGAAGCCCATTCAAGTAAAAGTGAGAGATTTTCTGGCAGTTTGTAAAGCAAATAATCTAGAGGGAAATCTTAAGAGCAAAATTTTATTTCAGTATTTGTATATCCATACTTCTAGGTGTATGCAGGTGTTTCATTGTACACAGTTTGAGATAGACGAGATCACACATTTTTCTGAGAGGGTTTTACAGGAAGTAGAAGTCTATTATTGATATATAGTCTTAGGTTCAGCAACCTATTTTATATGGGAAATTAAAATTTAGCAAACTCTTGCTTCTAGTAGGCTGGAATAGATGAGAACTGTCTATCATTGAATGGCTTAGTGCTGTTTCCTGAACCAACTTCCTGTCTTCATCCTCTCCTGATCTTTACCAAAAAGATAATTCGAAGCAGAAGAATGCAACAAAGATTAAACAATAACAAAAGTCAGCAGACATAAAATAGAGGGTCTATGCAAAGCAAATTAATTTTTAAAACTGTGCAGCACCATGTCTTGTCACCCACTTGCTCTGGTTATACTAATTAATTACTGCAATTGCTCACCAGGTTTATGGTGATACTGTGTTAAACTTTATTCTTAGCTTGTCTTTTTACTTGAGCCATTCATACACTTAGAACTTGATATATAAAACATTTTGTTTCTTGGTTAACTATGTGATAAGATCAAGAGTTTTGCTTGAAGATCATGTATGGTAGGAAGGGGTGGAGGGAACAACACTTTTCAGGAGGTAGTCAGTGACTGAAGACTCAGATTGCTGACTTGTTGATGTGTTAATGTGGTGTAATTATTCCAGTGAATTGAAGCTGAAAGTCAACATGTATATTCATTAATTCAGAATAAGCTTCCTCATTGTTAGTCTTGGTTGGGATATCTATTTCCATGACACTACCCTACAGCCCTCCCATAATGTTTTGCCAAAATAAAAGATACATTTTTGAGAATGTTTCTTAGAATAAATTTTATTCTACTAACACCAACCTTAGGACTCCCAGCTGAAGGCACTTTTTTGAAGTAATAATTTTTTGAAAGCATTTTGTACTGGCAGTAAAGGATAGTTGCATTAAATTGGTTTCTATTAAAAATTGCACTTATATTGCAGTCAGTGTAATAGACAAACAGAATAGGTTACAATACTTTAAAGTTACTGTAAACATACAATGTGTATTCTTTTATAAACTATTTTCCTCTGTAATTCTGTGTAAAGCAAGAGTTGTACCACTGATGAAATAACATCTTTTCCCACATCAATGTACTTTATATTTATTTATGACAAGTTGTCGTTCAGCTTTGTTAATGAAATGAGGAATCCAAAATCAAGTTTGTGTCTCTTGCTCTGTTGTAATTCAAATGTGCCTATGAGAAACAGAACAAATGTATTTTCTCATTAGACTTAAGCTATTTATGTTAAAGGTGTACAGACTGAATTGTCATTTACACTTATTAATAGAATTGCATATTACCAATCCATTTAATGATCCCAGGCTGTTTAGAAGCTGAAATATTAAAATGACCTCTGCAATTTAGTGTCTGCCTAGAAGCTTGTTCTGATTCTCTTACATTTAACAAGAGAGATGGATGTTATTTCTCTAGGTTAAACCTAGTCTGATGGCCATGGCTGTTCTACAATTTTTTAAAAATGTACAATATTTTTACAGACAAGATGGTGAATTTCCTCTAAACTCTGAATTTACTCTTCCTCAGTCTATTGTAGCTATTAGTTTGTTGGGTTTTTTAAAATCTGCTGTCGCGATAAGCAGCCCTAGGTAGGTAGAATGAAGGAGAACACCCACTTACAGCATTTCCCATCACCTTGGTAATAACGTGGATTTCTCCTCTGGCTGCAAACTCAGCTGCACCTTGATTTAATACAGAGAGACATGAAACCACCACAATTACTAATATAAACAATGTCACTTTGGTGACTCACAGTTAGTGCATTGCCAGCCTAATGAATCTGGCAGTACATTTCCAGCCTTGTTTTGCACCATCTGCTCCCAGCCCTGCCGCTGGAGGCAGAGGCTGAAGGAGCTGCAGGTCTCTCAGCCTNAAATTTAGCAAACTCTTGCTTCTAGTAGGCTGGAATAGATGAGAACTGTCTATCATTGAATGGCTTAGTGCTGTTTCCTGAACCAACTTCCTGTCTTCATCCTCTCCTGATCTTTACCAAAAAGATAATTCGAAGCAGAAGAATGCAACAAAGATTAAACAATAACAAAAGTCAGCAGACATAAAATAGAGGGTCTATGCAAAGCAAATTAATTTTTAAAACTGTGCAGCACCATGTCTTGTCACCCACTTGCTCTGGTTATACTAATTAATTACTGCAATTGCTCACCAGGTTTATGGTGATACTGTGTTAAACTTTATTCTTAGCTTGTCTTTTTACTTGAGCCATTCATACACTTAGAACTTGATATATAAAACATTTTGTTTCTTGGTTAACTATGTGATAAGATCAAGAGTTTTGCTTGAAGATCATGTATGGTAGGAAGGGGTGGAGGGAACAACACTTTTCAGGAGGTAGTCAGTGACTGAAGACTCAGATTGCTGACTTGTTGATGTGTTAATGTGGTGTAATTATTCCAGTGAATTGAAGCTGAAAGTCAACATGTATATTCATTAATTCAGAATAAGCTTCCTCATTGTTAGTCTTGGTTGGGATATCTATTTCCATGACACTACCCTACAGCCCTCCCATAATGTTTTGCCAAAATAAAAGATACATTTTTGAGAATGTTTCTTAGAATAAATTTTATTCTACTAACACCAACCTTAGGACTCCCAGCTGAAGGCACTTTTTTGAAGTAATAATTTTTTGAAAGCATTTTGTACTGGCAGTAAAGGATAGTTGCATTAAATTGGTTTCTATTAAAAATTGCACTTATATTGCAGTCAGTGTAATAGACAAACAGAATAGGTTACAATACTTTAAAGTTACTGTAAACATACAATGTGTATTCTTTTATAAACTATTTTCCTCTGTAATTCTGTGTAAAGCAAGAGTTGTACCACTGATGAAATAACATCTTTTCCCACATCAATGTACTTTATATTTATTTATGACAAGTTGTCGTTCAGCTTTGTTAATGAAATGAGGAATCCAAAATCAAGTTTGTGTCTCTTGCTCTGTTGTAATTCAAATGTGCCTATGAGAAACAGAACAAATGTATTTTCTCATTAGACTTAAGCTATTTATGTTAAAGGTGTACAGACTGAATTGTCATTTACACTTATTAATAGAATTGCATATTACCAATCCATTTAATGATCCCAGGCTGTTTAGAAGCTGAAATATTAAAATGACCTCTGCAATTTAGTGTCTGCCTAGAAGCTTGTTCTGATTCTCTTACATTTAACAAGAGAGATGGATGTTATTTCTCTAGGTTAAACCTAGTCTGATGGCCATGGCTGTTCTACAATTTTTTAAAAATGTACAATATTTTTACAGACAAGATGGTGAATTTCCTCTAAACTCTGAATTTACTCTTCCTCAGTCTATTGTAGCTATTAGTTTGTTGGGTTTTTTAAAATCTGCTGTCGCGATAAGCAGCCCTAGGTAGGTAGAATGAAGGAGAACACCCACTTACAGCATTTCCCATCACCTTGGTAATAACGTGGATTTCTCCTCTGGCTGCAAACTGAGCTGCACCTTGATTTAATACAGAGAGACATGAAACCACCACAATTACTAATATAAACAATGTCACTTTGGTGACTCACAGTTAGTGCATTGCCAGCCTAATGAATCTGGCAGTACATTTCCAGCCTTGTTTTGCACCATCTGCTCCCAGCCCTGCCGCTGGAGGCAGAGGCTGAAGGAGCTGCAGGTCTCTCAGCCTCCTGCTGAAGAGGGTGTGGGACTTTGGAGGTAACAGTTTTGCCTGTATTTGCTCTATTTTTCTGTTTAAAAGTAAAAAACCCCAATTCTTTCCCAGTGAAAAAATTTGCAATGTAGAGCTTGAGGTTGTATTGGACTGTGCCAGCTGCTCATTTTGTGTTGCTTAGTAGCTTCTAAGCACACTCACAGCAGCTGTAATTCATGAACTTTAAGCTCCTGCAGCCTTAAATCAAGCACATGAACTATTTCTTATGTTCTATCAAGAGTAACAGAGTGACTTTAAAATTATATGTTTTTGTGGGTTTTCTTTTCTTTTTTCTAAAGATTGCATCTTCTTTAGTGAAAAAGTAAAATTATATTCCATCTGCATAACTAATGTTATCTTAATTATAAATAGAAAAAACAGGTGGAACTTGTTTAGGTTGTACAAAATTTGTTTTTTTGTAGTTCAGCCTTTTATTTTAAAGGGTAGGATCTTTTTTTCATTTAACAGCAAAGGCATTTTCAGGAAATATACCCTTTTCTGTTAGCAAAATTTGCAAAACATTTATCTTGCAGTGCCAACTATATTAGCCAATTTACTAGTTATTAAACTCTCTAGAATGTTAACACTTGCTGCTTGAGTATACCTGCTTCCTGTTCTAGCTATGTGGGAGAGAAATTAGATTAGGAGTCATAAGAAATTTAAACAACTTTGTTTTATTCGCGTAAGTAACCATTCTTAACTTAAAGTAAGATCCTCAGGTGCAGAAATCAGCGGCCATCCCTTCACATGTAGATGCAAAATGGATCTTTCCTGCCTCTGCTGTTCTGAGGTAGATGAAACTTCGAACAATTTCTCAACCTATAGACCATAAGACATTACTTGGTGGTTCGCAAAACTATCGGAAATAAAGACATTAAATATGTGGCAATTAAAATAAAAATTGAGCTATTGCTTCTTTAGCAAGCAAGGAAATGATAACAGCCACAGTTTAGCTCAATATCTACTTTAGGTTGTTTCTGAGGACGTTAATGATCTATGGTTTTTCTTAGCTATTATTTTTAATGTTTAGGTGATCTGTTTAGATGCAAACAGGTTGCAAAACAATATTCTGCCTCAGTTGGAGAAAGTTGCTGACTTACAGATCCTTAACATTCAGGTCCTATGGAGCTTGTAAGCGTTTAGTGTAGGCTGTGTCCATTTTGTTTAATGCAAGCTGTTTTTTTCCTGGGAACAAGGGGAGTATTGCGGAATGAGGGGAAGATTTCTGCACCCTAGACTTCCTGGAGAAGAGGATTTCATCCATTTCATACATCCAACAGTCTGCTGGGCTAAAAAGACATGGAGAGGAGAGTATCCTGCACAGTATTTGTGCACATAAATCAACACGCTGTTGTACCTTCTTCCTGTTTCTGTTGCCTTTTAAATGTCTCAGAAAAATACCTATTAGGAAAGCTGAGATTAGAAAATCTGAAGGTTTCTTTATTCAAGGAGTCGTACCTCTTGAAACCCAGCTTCCTCTGTGTCCCCTAGTGCTTGCCTTTGGGGTGGGACTTCAAAGGGAGGGAGCCAAGTCGCCTGTTGCATATTAATGCACGTAGAACACTTCACAGCTGTGCAAGCCTACTGTTAACCTGTGCTTACTGCAACATCTGTATGACTACCAATTATTTGAAGATACCTCAGTTTTTAAAAGAACTATATAGAATAACATGCTGTAGAGTTAAATCACTCTGCAGATTCTCCTAGAGTTTGTATGCTGTTCAACAGGAATGGATGCATTGAGGTGGCAGTAACTTTATAACTTTTCTCATGCTGCTTGTATTCTGTAAATGCTGAGGTAAGGGTTCATTTCTTGAAAGAAAACAGTGAACTGATTGCTGATGCAAGCTTAAATTCAAAATCTGGAAGGCAAGGAACAGATTGCATATCAAACAATATTTTCTTTCAGTGGAAAATAGTAACAGAAGAGTTTTCAGTTGGAGAAAATCATATGAGTAATGTAAGTAGGATCTAAAATTGCCTGCTATTTAAAATGGAAAGAAAATTGCAAATGCAGTTGGCAGAGCCCTTACTGGCAGCATTATTTCAGTAAGAAGGCCCAAACAAGCAGATGGATAATGGTATGTATCAGCTACGAAACAGACCTTTTTTTTCCCTTTCTCTGCATCTATACTTCTAAATTTCAGAAAACCTTTATCTTTTAAAAGCTACTTCAATAATATTCAGCAAATGTCCTTTTTGAAGGACAGCTTCCTATTTTTTTTGGAGTGACTGATTTAGGGACTATTTTGCATCTACTTCTACAATTAAAAAGAGTAGCAACTTTATTATATACAATAACTTGTACTAAGAAAATGTCTTGAGCTGCTTTGTCATTCTGCTGTGCTCAGGAGACTTCTCAATACACAACCGGCGGTCTAAAGTCCATTTTTCATGGCTACCTTTCTGAATTACAGCTGAAACTTTGACAACACTAACATTGTATGTACAAACCGATACAAAAAAACCAAGATGGGACTCATACCGGAATAAGGATGTTTCTGTAACTGCTTTCAGATGTTTGATCTGTTCTTAGAAACACCTGAAGTACCAGCTTCTTGCTGCAAATGTACGATCCAGGAGAACCTGCTGTTGCTATCAACAGCTATCATGGTAACTCTAGTGTTAAATGATCTTTAGAGTAAGAAACCAGAATGACAGCATATATCTATTCCCGGAGATAGTTTCTCTCATGAGAAGCTACTGCTTCTAACCACCTCTCACATAGGTACTCCTTCTGTAACAGTTTGCAGGCTGCTTTACTGCTCAGTGCAATATTCTAAATGTGGAATAAACCTGGTGTGGGTGGTTACAAATACACCTTGCAGATGTTAAACCAGCTTAAAGCTAGAAGAGATATAGGGTTGACAATGATCCATATTAGCATACCCAGCAAAATGGAAATACAAGAGCGTGATGTGCCAGCTTGAGTCAGCAATTAAAGCAGGAGGAGTCTGTCACTGACCGTTTGCATCCGTTCAGGAGTGGCCTGGGCAGTGACCCATCCAGTGCTGCCACAGCTGCAGTTTGCTGGTTTTGCCCCGACAGAAAAACTACCATTATCCCCATCTCTGTGAGTGTCCATGTAGTGTGTCACTGCTGGTTGTGACATGAATGTGCAATGTTATTGTGTCCTTGGGTGATGCCATGCTCCACATGAGGGAAGGATTTTATATATGAATGTACTGAGGCGGCATCAGGTGAATGTAATTGAGATAGAGACTGTAAGATCCCTCAGTTTTCAGGGTGCCCAGCTTGTGATTCCCAGCAGCTTGGAAAATCAGGACTCAAATACTCTCAGATCCCATTGATTTAATAGGACTGAGGTTCTGGCCAAGAATTCCATCCGTCCAATGTCTGAAGCTAAAAAGATTTTCATTCTCTATGTGGTATGTCATGTATTTGCAACTGAACCATAAATTATGAGGATAGCTATCAAAAATCAAGGGGATTTGCTATGACTTCTGCTTTTAGCCTAATAAATAGTATCTGCTATCAAAGCACCAATTTTTATGCCAAGTAGATGATGACAGCAATGAAGCAACACACCAGGCATGTTATCATCTACTGATAAATTGCAAGGTGTAAAAATGACCATGCAGCTTTTTGGCATCTGGGTCACTGTAATTTAAATTAGGCATTTAAAATATTTTGCCCAGGAAGAAAAAAAAAATTGTTTTCCCTTATATGACTTTGCATATAGCAGTTATTTCTGTATAATACTGTAACTTTTGCATCATAGGGCTTTATTTAATAAATCAGTCATTGAAATATCTAAGTGAAGCATCATATTGACAGGAAATATGGATGCATGTTAAAAGGGTTAAAGAAAGAGTAACCTCTTAAAAATTTGCAAGTTCTTCTGTCCAAACCCACTATGCCTTAAAATTTCTCCTACTTATTTTGGTTTATTAGCTGAGGAGATTAAGAGAGGATGTTTTAATGCAAAGACAGGAATTCAGCTAATGTTCCCTTTCTCTCACTATTTCCCTGTACATTTTATTTGTTCAGATTGGTCATTATAAGGGGTCTCTTACTATAGTAACCCTTCATTCCATAAGCTTATGAGGAAATAAAAGTAAATACAGCAAATTTAATTGGAATATATGTATATTTAGTGAAATGTGATAAAATACTCCTGAAATTCCATTCTAATCTGGGAACAGATATTGCTGTAAATTCTGTCCTTTTTCTTAAATATTACAAAAAATGACTGACAGTATTACCAATAATATTTTGAAAAATATACTGAAGAACCCCGAGATGTGGAGATCTGTAAATGAGAGTGCTTCCCAGAGCCTAGGGCTGAGCTGACATGTCTCATGCATTCAAATCTTGTCACAGATACCGCTGGTGACAATAGCAGCCAGCTTTCCAGCTCCCCAAGAAAAGGTCTGTCATTTTACAACCTTGCCAGCTGAAAAAAATTCTTTTACTCTTTCCATGACAGGTGTCTTGTCCTGTGCTGCAGTTTCAGATCATTGAGATCCTCCTCCACTCACTTGGTTCAGTTGGGCTCTGGCAGCAGTCACACATTTATCCTTTGTTAAACACACAGGTCTAAGCAGCAGCCAAGTGACACTCATCAGGTGGCTGGGAACAGGCAGCGTAGCACATCTTAGCTTGGGGCTGGAGTGATTTTTCACCCCTACTAGAAAAATTCCACACATTGGAAATCAATTTTAGATTTATAGAGAAAGCAAGTATACAAAAATTAAACAGTTTATTCAGTTTTATCTCCATTTATGAAACACTTCTGTTATGACTGTCTGAGATGATTTAATATTTTTTAGGCAATGCTCACACTTCCTATTGTCATAAATGGCAGCTTAAGGCTGGCTGTCATCAGCTAATCAACGTTTTTCATTGCAGATAAAGGCAAAATTGTTATTTAGACTTAGAAAACTTCAAGATACTAGAAGGTAGAAATTTTTTAAGAAGCTTCACTCCCTGGTAACTCTCCAGGAATGAAGAGTGGCAGAGAGCTGCTTTTCCAGAGTTTTGTGAATCACAAATGGGGCACTCAGGAAAGGCATAACCTAAAAGCTCACTATCAGCTGTGTCCTTTGGGTTGTTTTTCAGCATGATCATGTGTACAAATATTTTCCTGGTCTTTCATTGTTTCTTCTCTTGGTTCAACATAGTACATAGAGGTTCCCTTCTCCCCTTAGGAAAGCCTGGACCTGCTGCTCCTTGACAACTCAAGGTAAAACAGAACCAGCTCAAGAGCAGGCAGATGTCTGTGAAGGCAGTCCATAGGGAGCTGCAGGTTGCTTGCTCTGCCTGTTGCTGAGAAGACAGGTCTTGGCTCTTCCTTACTCCAAAAAGGGGCTTTCCTACTCTCTGCAGGGAAAAGTCCAGGTTACAGAGGAGGAAACCCCTGGTTCAGATCACAGGATCTCCATGCATTGCTGTTCAAAGCAAAAGCCCTGTCCTCGGATGGTTCTCCACCTTGTCTTTCTGTGATTCTTCCTCCCCACTACCACCAGTCCTCCCCACTGGTGCAGAATGTCACATCCCTCACCCATTCCTCTTCATTTGTTGCTTATCCAAAGTCCTCAGAGGCTC
>VYZX01002678.1:14383-36067 GCA_013401335.1 Brachypteracias leptosomus | reverse complement strand
CCCTTGCCACACAAACGCAGCCCAGCCACACAGCACCAGGAGCAGGGAGAAGCTCAGCACCACTGCTCAGTGGCACCATTGCCGCTGGACAGGGACGTGCACATGTGATCTGGACACACACAAGTGTTGGACACACACGCTGGCTGGCCACAAACAACCCCACCCGTTGGTCACCCACAGCTGGAGGACATGGATGCGCTCACCCTTGGGCCACCCAAGCCCCTGGGCCATGTCCAGACACCAAGGGACACACAGCCAGTGCACAGGGACACCAGGGACACGCACACCTCGTGGTGCCATCAGTTCAGCTTTATTGATGAAGCCAGGCTGCGGTGGTGAAGTTCTGGTGGTGGCCGGGCTTCCTGGGGACACTGGCCCTGCAGATGGTCAGCGCTGGGCTCAGCTCAGCGGCGGCGGCGGCTTCTTGTCCCACGGCGGCGGCGTCTGCGGCTCCCGGCTCGGCTCCGGCTCCGGCTCCGGCTCCGGCTCCTCCCGTCCCGGCGGCGAGGGCGGCTCCCGTAGCGGCGGCGGTAGCTCCTGCGGGTCCCGCTGCGCCGGGTGCTCCTGCGCCGGGACCTGCTGCGGCTGCCGCTGCGGCTCCTGCTGCGCCGGGCCCGGGCCATGCTGGGGCTGCCCGAGTGCGGAGTGTGGTCCCCGTGCCAGCGGAGCCGCTCTGCTCTGTGCCCCCTGCCCGCTCGCACAGGGGTGCCGGGTGACGCCCTTTGTGACCTCACCCGGGGCATCCCAACGGCCCCTCTTGGTTACAGCTTCAGGAAGGTGATTTGCACTGGTTTGGGACCCTTGGGTTCCTCTGCAGTGCAGCTGCTCTCCAGAACAGCACCAAGAGATGGGCCCAAGAGAAGACTCAGAATAGTTGGAGTGTTCTGAGCCTGGGAATGTTTCTCTGCAGGAACAACCTGGTTCCTGCACAAAAATCCCAGTGTCTGTTCTCCCTGCAAGCAGCTTGAGTATTGGTCGAGAGCCAGCTGGAGATGAGCCAGCGTGTGCCCAGGTGGCCAAGAAGCCACCAGCATCCTGGCTTGTGTCAGCACCAGTGTGACCAGCAGGATTAGGAATCGTCCCCCTGGACTGGGCACCAGGGAGGCCACCCCTCGAATCCTGGGGTCAGTTTTGGGCCCCTCACTCCAAGAAGGACCTTGAGGGACTGGAGCCTGTCCAGGAAAGGGCAACAAAGCTGCTGAAGGGTCTAGAGCACAAGTCTGGTGAGGAGCAGCTGAGAGAGCTGGGGGTGTTGAGGCTGGAGCAAAGGAGGCTTGGGGAGACCACCTGGCTCTGCACAACTCCCTGGCAGGAGGTTGGAGCCAGGTGGGGTTGCACTCTTCTCCCAAAGGAACAAGCAACAAGACAAGGAAATGGCCTCAAGTTGTGTCAGGGGAGGTTGAGGTTGGAGATGAGGAACAATTTCTTGCTGTGCAGGGTTGTGAAGTGGTGTCTCAGGCTGCCCAGGGCAGTGTTAGAGTCCCCATCCCTGCAGGGCTTTCCAAGCCATGGAGATGTGGTGCTGAGGGACATGGGTTAGTGGTGCCCTGGCAGTGCTGGGTTAACGGCTGGACTCAATGAACTTGAAGGTCTCTTGCAACCCAAATTATTCTGTGATTGCCCAATTCTCTTGCTGGAAAGTGATGTCAGCAACGCTGCCCAGGATAGAATCTAATCTGGGAAGACTGGGGAACAATAGGCCACACTATGACAGGAGGAGATCTACCACAAGATGGTTCCAGTACTGTCAGCACCACTGCAGCTTGCTCAGGAAGAACCTGAGGGTTAAGGAACCTTCTGTCACCTTGGGAGCTGTAGTCCCTACTGAACCAACCCAGCCTCAACCAGACCTTAGGGGCTTTAGGGCATTGTGGGAGGCTGTGTGTGTGTGTGTGTGTGGGGGTATGGGGGTGTCATAGGGTGCTATAGGAGAGATGGGGAGGGCTTTGAGGCAGTTCTAGGGGGTTATAGGGGAATTACAGGGGGCTCTGGAAGGGTTTGGGGGGCCTATGACAGGTAACAGAGGTTATAGAGTGGTTATGGGGGGCTATAGGGATGCTTTGGGGTGCTCTGGGGATGTTTGGGTGGGTTTTGGGGGGACTCCAGCTGTTATGGGGGGGTTATGGAAGGGCTATGGGGGCCAGAGAGGTCACTGGGGGGCTTATGGAGGGGCTTTGGGTTTATGGAGAGGCTACAGGGTGTCACTGGTGCTCCATCTTTCCAGGCCAGCTCAGCAGGTAAGCAGCTGGTCGTGTTTTGGGTTTGTCCATTGAGCCACCTGGAAATGGGAAGGGCAGGCAGAACTTGTCCTAGGGAAGCCCCAAAGCTGCTCCAGGGCCATGTGGCTTCTCCTCAGACCCTAGCCAGCAAAGACCCAACATGGGGGGGGCCTGGCCTGGCCTGGCCACTGCTCAATGCAACTGGTGTCAAGTCTGATCCACCCACTGTGAATCCTCTCCAGGTAGAGCTTTGAGCCTTCTTTTAAGAAAGGCAAATTAAAATATTGCTCCTTAGAATGGCATCGTCCACAGGTTTTGGTTGCTCTTAAGTACAATGATCAATGCTGATCAATAGCTAAAGGGTAAGAGCAAGAGGCTGGGGCCAGACTGTTCTCAGGGGCTCCCAGTGACAGGACAAGGGGCAACAGGCACCAACTGGATCCCATGAGGTTCCATGTGAGCAGGAGAAACTTGTTTGGTGTGAGGGTGCTGGAGCCTGTCCCAGGCTGCCCAGAGAGGTTGTGGAGTCTTTCTCTGGAGAGATTCCAAAGGGGCCTGGACACGATGCTGGGCCCCCTGCTCTGGGGGAGCTGCTGGAGCAGGGGGGTTGGACCAGATGATCTCCAGAGGTCCCTTTCAGTGCCCACCATTTTGTGTGATATGCTCTCAAACAAGGCAACCCTGGAAAGCCAAGCACAGTGCGGGTGAATCTCTTGCCATTTCCAGCAAAGCATCTTTCCACAGAGCTAATGGATTTCTCCTTTCATCCTTTCTGGTTGTTTCCCAGGGATCTGCTCACGCTCCCTCTTTGTGATGTGGACAGGGATGAAAGTACTTAGATGAGGCTCCATATCCCTCCAGGCTGCCTACATCTTGCTCTGGTCCACACCTGGTCAGAGTCACCCCCACAGGACCCGCCTGCTTCAGTGGGGGCTGCCTGGCACTCTCTGGGGCATCTCTCTGGTCCAAGGACGGGATCTCTGGTGTCCCTGTCCCCCCACTGCCACATCACTGCCTTGGCACTTAGAATCACAGAATCATTTAGGTAGGAAGAGACCGTCAAGATCATTGAATCCATCCGATAACCCAGCACTGCCAGGTCACCACTAATCCATGTCCCTCAGCACCACATCTCCATGGCCTGGAAAGCCCTCCAGCAATGGGGACTCCACCACTGCCCTGCCCAGCCTGGCACAGCCCTTCACAACACATTCAGGGAAGAAAGTTGTCCTCATGCTCAACCTCAGCCTCCTCTGGTGCAACCTGAGGGCGTTCCCTCTTGTCCTATTATTACACATCACACAGTGGAGTCTTTGCCATTGGGAATGTCAAGAGCTGCTCTCCAAAGTGCGGCACCTAACAGAGACACATTGCAGATGAGCCGTTCTACCATTTGTCCTGAATTAGCACTAATTTTCCCCATATCAGGGGTGCTGCTCTCAGATGCAGCCAGAACAAGCTCTCCTGCACACAACAGTGATGTCAAAAGAGCCAATTAGCATCCTCATCACTGCTGCAAGTAGCCCCAAATCATGGAAAAGAGCCTCACTCCTTGATCGGTTGGTCAGGCAACCCCCTCTGCCCTTCCCTCTCTGCTCACCATGGCACACAGGAGCCACAGCAGTGGCTAATTTTTCACCCCAAATCCCCTGGCCTTGTTGGGGTCATCCACATCTGCTCCCCTCCTCCTGACCCACATCAGGCCCCTGAAACAGCAGCAGGTAGAATTAGATAACGAGGACAAACTAATTGTTCACATCAGTCAAAGTTAGAGCTGCTGGCTCTGACATGCTGAAGAACTGAAAAACCACAAAAA
Organism: Brachypteracias leptosomus; assembly: GCA_013401335.1. Lineage (NCBI taxonomy): Eukaryota > Metazoa > Chordata > Aves > Coraciiformes > Brachypteraciidae > Brachypteracias > Brachypteracias leptosomus. The sequence goes on along the minus strand of VYZX01002678.1, from coordinate 32,032 downwards.
GTGTTTTTGGCCAGATCAGCTCCCTGAGCAAATTCACCGAGACTTGAGAACAAGGCCTGGGTAAGTCAGAGGCTCTCAAGGTCCAACATGGGGAAGTGCAGAGCCCTGCACCTGGGGAGGAGCAACTCCACACACCAGGACATGCCAGTGGCTGCACAGCCAGAAAACAGCATGAAGAAAGGGACCTGGAGGTCCTGGTGGACACCAAGGTGAATGTGAGGCAGAAATGTGCCCTTGCAGCAGAGGCTAGTGGTGTCCTGGGTGGCATTAGGAGACCATCTCCAGCAGGTGAGGGAGATGATCCCTGATCCCCCTGCTCAGCACTGGTGAGGCCACACCTGAAGTGCTGTGTCCTGTTCTGGGCTCCCCAGTACAAGAGAGACATGGACACACTGGAGAGCATCCAGTGAAGCACAGCCAAGAGGCTGAAGGCACTAAAGCATCACTTCTATGAGGAAAGGCTGAGGGAGCTGGGACTGCTCAGCCTGGAGAAGAGAAGGCTCAGGGGGATCCCATCAACATATATGAATACTGCATGGGTGGCATGAAGATGAGGGAGCCAGGCTCTTTCCAGTGGTGCTCAGTGACAGGACCAGAGGCAATGGGCACACACTGAAACACAGGAGATTCCCTCAGAAAACCAAGAAACACTTTTTCACTGTGAGGTGACCACAAACAAGCACAAGTTGCCCAGAGAGACTGTGGACTTTCCATTACTGGAGATACTCAAAGACTTGGACATGGTCCTGGGTACCTGGCTCTAGGTGGCCCTTGTTGAACAGGAGGACTGAACAACGTGACCCCCAGCGGTCCCTCCCAACCACAAACATTCTGTGACAAAAACTTTCCTATTGATTATCTGCAGCCTGCAATTCCCAGGGCATTAATTACCCTCTAGCCAGAAAACTGGATGTTTGTGTCACTTTTAATGAGAGTTGTGAATTGCGAGTGGGTCATTAAGGTATGCATGGAGCCATCCTTAAATCCCAGAATGATGTACTCAGCCCAAATTACCTCCTGAAGCAAAGAGACCTCAGAGAGAAGACTGCTCCTGATGTAGCATGCTCCTGTTTCACATCCTCAGCTTTTCACAAGCCCCAGATTCCTGCAGCCTTGCCTGGAAACACCTGTAATGAGGCCAACAGCCCAGAGCAGTGTGAAAATGCAGAGAAAACAGCCCAGAAGTCTCTGTACCAGGGACTGGGAATTCACAGTTGCGGATTCAAACTAGTCACCCTTTCTGAAGATGACACTGGTTGTGAGTCAGCAGAATGCTCCCCCCTCCAGGCAAGAAGCCAGGATAGGAAAAGTGGCAGAAATATTTTGTGTTGCATCTTTAAACTTTCTGAACAGAATATTACCCTGAAACGCTAGAGAAACAACCAGGCACAGAGCCAAAAAGCTATAAGTAATGTGTCACTTGGTCCCTCTGTTTCTAGACTTCCTACCCTGCAGGTGAAAAAGGCGTAACACAGGCCACAAGCCAACAGGTTGTAGAATCATAGAATCATTAAGGTTGGAAAAGACCCCTAAGATCATCAAGTCCAACCATCAACCCAACACTAGAACGACTACTAAACCATGTCCTGAAGTGCCACATCTACACATTGGCACAGTAACTCCACCACTTTCTTGGTCACTGCAGAACCAACCAGGCAGCAGTCAGTTGACTGCAGAACACCTGCAGTCAGTTTCAAACCTTGTCCTCTGGCATAACCTACATCTTTCTCCTCTCATATACACCAGAAAAAGTTTTTTTCTATTTATGTAGAAAAAGCTGTAATAAAAGAAGCGGTTTAATGAGGTGAACATCTGCTGCAGCCCAGCCTGGTTTCAGCAGGGCCACTGGCTGACGCTGGACAGACAAACACATCCCTGTGGGCTGTGTGCAGAAGGGTACCTGAACCATTCTGCCCCTGCTCAGACCTCCCAGATACTTTAGCTCATTTTCTTGCGCTTGCGTAGGTTCTCTGGTGCCTTCTGCACAGGCAAGGGGAGAGAGAGAGTGCCCAGCTTGTGGTTCTGAATGTCCTCGAGTCCCGGCAGCCCCTTTGCCTTGGACACCTTCAACCGCATGGCCTTTGCGATGTCCATCATCCTGGAAAACAGCAAAGAAACTGTGTCAGTGCGGACACAAGTCTTCTGTACCATGACATTGCACAACAGATCAACAGCCTTCTGCCTCAGGGGAGCACCCAGGAGGCACCAGTGAGCAGGGTGCGCTTGCTGCATCTCAAGGACACCATGCAGACAGATGCTCAAAGGCAGAGCCTTCCTGGGGAGGGCAGAATGCTACTGAGCTGTGCACCAACACCGTGAAGAGCATTACAAACCCATGTGACTTTATGCAATGCCCAGCTGACTGGGCATTGAGAAATAATGGTGCTCTCTACTTCCCTATGAAGAGGAGAACAGACATTATTTGTGTCCAGCTGCTGCTCCTGGCAGCCCATGCTTGCTTCCATTTGTGGTACCATGAACAGAACCCAGTACAGCAAGAACATTTCCTCTTAGCCACTTAAATTCAGCATCTTCAGCTGTAAGAATAGGGTCTTGGTTGAGATGTGAAGTGTCAAGAGCTTGTGTAAGGAGGCAAAAGCCAGAGCAGACCTGGAGGCTCCTCAGACAGTGAGGACAAAGCACATCTGAAGGGAAGCTGGCATGGAAATAGTGCCCCGGCCTCAGCTGGGGTCCTGAGAACACCCAGGTCCCAGAATTCTCCCAGATTACTGTCTTTGAAATAGTTTCAGTTGGGAACAGTTCTTCAGTCAAATCTCCCAAGCAAGGGTCATCCCATCAGGTGACTCAGGACTATGTGTTTCTCCTCAATTTTTCCAATAGGTCCCCCCAGTCTCCTCCACCCTTTTCTCAAGAGTATCCTATGCCCTGTGCTCCCAGCTTCAGTACAGCAGTAAAGAATAAAACCTGGGTGTCATCTGCAAAAACCAATGCGGATTACTTAAAAAACTTAGTTCCAAAAAGGAAAAGAAAAAAAGAAAGAAAAGGAAGGATGGTAACCAAGAGCAAACATTGCTGTTAAACCCACTACTGCCCATCAAAGAATGAAGAGCATAACTGGGGACAAAATCAGAATTGCATCAAGGCTGACTGGGGAGCCTGCAAAACCAAAAGGTGGCTCAGGGATCTGATAAGGTCTGGTAATAATGGGAAGTTAAGAGTACATCCCAGTGTGACTGTTGGACAGTTACAACCTTCTTCTCAGCTGCAGTGAAGGGTCAGTGATCCTCTGCAGTTCCCACCCAGCGCATGACCACTGAGCAATCCTGTTAAAGACTGATGTGACCAAGCATGTGTCCTTGGTGTCACCATCACCCACAGGATAGGGCAGGAGGGAGACACCAATAAACATGGCTGAACATCGTTAACGGGGCCACCTAACCCCTTCCCAGGCAGTGCTAACACACTGCCTGTTGAGCTGACGTCTCCCAGCAAGCACAGGGGACTGGTTGAGCGGCTTCGGAGGATCCTGGAGCTGGCAGTGGGCTCCGGCTGACACCTGCTGGGGGAAGCAGGCCCTGCAGCTCACATCACACGTGTATTAGAAAATTAAAGTCTGGAGCCAACACAGCAAGGGTTGTTTGCCCTGAAGCTTATTCTGAGAACTGTTTTCCACCCATTCACCTCCACTAACCCTGATTTGGAAAATCCTTATTTCAAACACCATGGCCAGCCCTTCTGCTCACAGCCCCTCCCCGTGATGCTTTGCTGAAAAGTCCATCTGTGGTTCAGAAACAAAAACAACCTCCTTGGTGCCAAGCCCAAGGTGGGCAAGTTTCATGAGGTTGGGATTCCTCTGTGTAAACAACTACATGCTCACAGTATGGTTGTAAGAAAAGCACCATCCCTGTTTCTAGTTTTCCTATTACTGCAAACCTGCACTCACACCAACAGGGACCACAGCTCTGCAGGGAGAAGAGCACAGAGGACAGGAGGTGAAGAGTCATGTGGTGTGTCAGGCACAAAACAAAGCTGGGTGGCAGTGGACAGGTCTTGTCCCAGCATCTGCCCTGGCCATGGGGGTGCTGCCAGCCTCTGCATCCTTTCCTGCAGAACAGCTGAAGAGCCTTCTGAAGCACCCAAGGACCATTCTGCTGCAAGTGCCATTGCAGAGTTTGATGTATGTAACTGCTCTCCTTTATGAGCACCACAGCTTCAAAATAAAGTTTCAACACACTCATCAAGTCCAACTACAACAAAGGGGACTTATCAGCAGGTATAACTGTGAGACCCAGGTGCCAGAGGGGCCCCAGAGTTCCTCCTCAGGGGCTCTTTGTAGGAGGATCTCGGCAGGTACGAACCAACACAACTCACCTGCTTTCTCTGAGCTTCAAGTCATTCTGCAGGACAGTGAGGTCTATTTGAAAGTTGCTGATGTGCAGAGCCAACGCAATGACGTATGCTGTGATTTTAGACTTCATTGATGAAGGGATTAAATTCCGGACACTGCATGGCAAGCAGAACACATGAGATGTGGAGTGCCAGTGAACCCAAAACACAATCCCCATGAGGCGCAGACAGAACTGGAGCCCGTTAGACATGACCGACTTTTCCCAGACACCAAAGAAGGGATCAAAGCAACACAGACCTCTGATCACAGGGGACTTACAGGCTGCTTTGTCCTTCTCACACACCCCCACTTCTGCTCAGAAGTGCAAGTGGTTCATTGCTGTGCAGCCTTGACAAAAGCACCAACTAACGACTCAAGTCTCTTTAGCACGCTGGCCCCGTGCAGGAGGAAGGCAAGGGAAGGTGTTCTGAGGGCCTTCAGTGTGACTGCTAATCACACCTCAAATGACAGTCCACACAAAGCAGATCCCTGCCTGGCGACCCCCAGGGAGCGTTTGACTTCTGGTCACTGGTTTGAGCCTGCAGACAAAATCTGGCCCACTTGAGCTCAAACTCTGCTCCTGTCAGATGAACAGCAGCAGTGCAGATGTGCAATCACCACTACACATCTTCTGCAGAAAAGACATTGGCTCCCTGAGTGTGGGGACAGCACTGTGCAAGACTGAGGACACTATTCACTTTAGCCTGGATTTTGGTGCTTCCACTAAACAGGATTGCTGAAAACATTCATCCAGATCTGTAACTGCTTAGATTTAAGTGGCATCCATAAAAAGGCTGCAGTTGAGGGCCATCTGCTCACAGGTAGCCTCCAGCAGCTGCCCAGGGCCCTCTCTGCAGTGAGACAGCACCCAGCACTGCACAACTGGCTCTGACGTTGCTGGAAAGGAGGGGTCCTTTCCAACACAAACCATTGTATGACTGGCAGGGATCTTCCCAGCCTCTGCTCCCGCCATGGGGTGGTGGCTCCTCCTGGCTGATCTCTATAGCAGGACCAGACCCTACCCTACTATGCCAAACTTTGTCACTGCTGGTGGGGCAATGCCTGGGCAAAGCTGAGGCAGAACCCTTTGGTTTGTGTCCATATGGATGCAGTGGTGTGGGCTTCAGCCCAGGAGAGCTAACCAAGGCAAATATTTACAGTTCTGTCTCTGCACCACCTCTGTCCTGACCCACTCTGGGATGGTGGAAGTGCTGAACATCCATGTGTTAGCTGTCAGAATTCAGTGAAAACCCAAGTGTGGAGAGCTGCCCACTGAGGTGTACAGTTGAGTCAGCTGCAAAGCAAGCACCCATCCTGCCATCCTGCATCCAGAAAAGGCCAGGAAGATGGCTGGGCACCCCATTACCTCACACTAGCTCAATCCAGGGGTGCAGGCTTGCTTTTGCACACATGGCCCTGCTTCTCCCAGTCACATTTTAGACCTGCGCTGTCTAAAATGTACTATCACCAGACACAACTCAATGAAGAAGGTGACTGTAGCTCTGTATTGGGCACTGGTGAGGCTGCACCTTGAATCCTGGGGTCGGTTTTGGGCCCCTCACTCCAAGAAGGACCTTGAGGGGCTGGAGTGTGTCCAGAGAATGAAGAAAAAGCTGGTGAAGGGTCTAGAGCACAAGTCTGGTGAGGAGCAGCTGAGGGACCTGGGAGTGTTGAGCCTGGAGAAAAGAAGGCTCAGGGGAGACCCTCTGGCTCTGCACAACTCCCTGACAGGAGTTTGGACCCAGGTGGAGTTGGGCTCTTCTCCCAAGGAACAAGCAATAGAATAAGAGGAAATGGCCTCAAGTTGCATCAGGGAGGTTTAGGTTGGACACGAGGAACAATTTCTTCCCCAAAAGGATTGTCAAGCCCTGTCCCAGGTTACCCAGGGCAGTGGCAGAGTCCTTATGAAGATGTGGTGCTGAGGGTCATGGATTAGTGTTGGACTTAGCAGTGCTGGGTTAATGATTGGACTTGATGATCTTAAGGGTCTTCTCCAACCTAAATGATTCTATGATTCTACATGGCTTGCTGTGAAGCAAGAGAAGCTTCTGCTATCTTCCATTTTGGCTGGAGGTTTCCTGCTAATGTGTCCATGGCCCTTGAAGCTCAACTGTGTCATTTCTCTGCTTCAAGAATCACAGAATCACACAGAATCACAGAGTGTCAGGGACTGGAAGGGACCTCGAAAGATCATCTAGTCCAATCCCCTGCCGGAGCAGGATCACCTAGACCAAGCTGCACAGGAACACATCCAGGCGGGCTTTAAACGTCTCCAGAGAAGAAGACAAAAGAACATCAAAGCAAACCTTACCTGCCATTGTTGTAGGTCATCGAAGTGAAATTCTTCATGAGCTTCCTGCTAATGATGTGTGGGCATCCAGGACCCATTAGATCTAGGACAGAAAGGGGTTTTGCAGTGGCATGAGAAATGTGTAACTCTTTCTTGCATTGCTCATCTGCAGACATCAGAATAACACATTTGCTACCAAGACATTTCCTGCCTCTTCCCAGGAACTTCCTAAAAGGAACCTGGGCACTTGAGTTTTAAGTCTCATCATTTTTCAGGTTTGAGAGAAGCTCCTAAAAGTTTTTATTTCCTTCACTAATGGGATCTCCTCCTTCAGTACTACAATCCGGAATGTGTGCATGTGCACCTATGCATGTATTTTTTTAATAGATTCCTACCTTGCTGGCCATTTCCTCCTCCACCACCCCCCTGCCATTGAAAACACCAACAATGACATTTTCAGCACTGACAAGGAGACTCAGATACACTAGTTCTATGGAAGATGGCAAATCCCGATAATCTCAACCAAAATACTTTGTGCAGTGCTTTTGAGAACAGCAGTTCCTGCCATGTTAAAAGCAAGATCTCAAACACAGCAGAGGTGTGCTCACACATTGAGCAAATCAGCAAAGGATGATGAAGGCATTCCCAAAAGCACAGAGAGATATAAAGGATGTACTGTGTACTGTGAGCCTCCTGCAGCTGGAATATGGAGGCTGGATGAGGGAAAGAGCTGATAGTTCACAGTGTCTTGGCTTAGGACTAAAGTGTGAAAATATAAAACATGTTTATAAGTACAAAACTATTGATAAATGAGAAAGAATCTCAGAAATTCCAATCTAAGCTACCCTCTCACCTACCAAGAGGATCTCATGGTCTCATTCTGAGGCACAGCTGTTACAAAGGGACTGGAAAGAATAAGACAGGCATGTCCCAGTAGATGCAGATCTAACAACTGTCAACAGCATGGAGATCCTCAACCTCAGCATGAAGCAGGGTGCAAGGAGATGCTGCAGCTACCTGTTTGAATACATGGTTCATTCTGGGCAGCTTACTGTTTTCTACTGCAGTAATTACAAAACACGCCTCAGCAAGTAGCTTCAAAGTGGAAGAGATGAAAACTCTCTTACATTTCTTCTTGATCACTCTCAGGTGGCTGAACTTAATAAGGGTGTCCAGGAACCAGAGGCACCGGGCTTTGTGATCTCTGCTCTTCTCATCAGCAGGCAGCAACTTCAGCTCCTCTAGAACAAAGGAGCAATGGCTGAAGAAGAGAGGGGAAGGATGAGGCTCAAGGAACCAGTAGCCAGTTTACATCATAATGACAACATACACCCGTAACTTCAATGCTCAGTTATTGAGAAGAGTCCCCCGGACACTTTTAAAGTACAGCCCAGGAGGCTGCTTTGTGAGCACACCTTCCTGTCAATGCCCACCACATTCATCCAGCCCCTTTCAGCATGCAGCTGCTAAGGAGGTCACTGGACCACAGAAACTGCAGGCTCTCCGTGTGACACAATAACACATCTAATTCTGTACAGGCAGATGGGAAGCATGGGGAGTGAGATGCAGTTTGTTCTGCTCCTGCTCACCTCAGTCCCTCAGCACAAGGGCTCAACAGCTCTAAGTGTACATCTACACCAGTTTACTAAGCCGCAGCAACCTGCACAGCCAGTCAGAACGTGGCAGGGATGTGCCCGGCCACAGGTACATCATGCTCAGCAGAGTTCTGTGGTCCATCTTCTAGACACCTGCATTCAGACCCTACTTTGGATTCCTCCACTCTCCCTCTGCAGCTGGTTCTCCAAGGGGCAGCCATGTACACAACTTCCTCACCTGTATATAGCCATACCCCACATCCCCCAGTGTTCATTGCTCAGGTGTTGCTCAGCCACGCTTGGATCCAATGTCCTCCCCCTGCACTGAGAAGATCAGTCCTAGTACAGTGGTGCTGGCAGCAGCAGCCACTCTGCCCCACAGAAAAACTGCTGCTCCACAGGGCCCACCTCAACTACTGCACAGCTGTTCACAGCAGCATTACCTCTGCTCTTCTGCTTTCTTGGAGATTTCTTCTGCAGTGATGTTAACAAAGACTGCTGCTGGAACCTGCAATGCTTCATACTCTGCCGGGGACAGAACTGGAAGGATTTTAAAGAAAAGAACAAGTGTGTCTTTGCTTTCCCTTCTGGTTTGAACAGCCCATAGTGAGGTTAAGCTCTATCAACTCTCACTTTAGGAACTGTGGGGCAGGGAGTGAGGGAAGGAAACTAAAAACAGGCAGGATGTAATAGAAGCTGGCCAATAACAAAGGTCTCTAAAGGACTGTGGCCTGACCACAAGGTACGTCTCCTGCACGGCTGACCTCATGGCTATCTCTAGTCAACCTGCTGCCAACAGGAAGGCACAGCATTCTGCTCTCTTTAGGGAAGAGGCAGGACATGAGACTTGCAGGCCCCAAAACCTCAACACAACATGTCCCTGCTCTCTGCTTTTGGCCTGGGAAGAAGGCTCAGCTCATTTACACACTTGGCAGCACCTAATCCCAAGTGCTAGACCACTAACATTGAGGCTTTATAGGTGAAACCAGAGAGAAACCACCTGCCACAGAAAAAGATACTGTCCTCAAACTTGTAAACATTTTCTGGTTTTTCAGCATCTTCATTACATGGTGGGAGCAAGGCAGAGATGTTCTGTACATCATCTTGGGCCACATCCTGGATCAAAGCTTTGGAGGGAAGCGGGAAAGAAGAAAGTATTTGGACCATGTAAACAAAAACACAGAGAACATGACCATAACCCAGATTCTTCCTTTAAACACAAGTCTACTCAATGGTGATTGTGGGTCGACACCAATTTAGTCACAACTGGAGTTTTAAAGGCTTAAAACTCCAGTTCAGTCTATCTCACTTGGGACACTAAGGAGAAGACTACAGCTCTTCCCTGTTTTGTTTCATTACTGCCACATTAGGTGCTGACTGTGCAGAAAGTATTCCAGTAGGCACAAAAAGGCTGGGAGCTTCTGAAATGCTTGCTGCGTGTTCAGCATGCTGGGTTTTACACTGGTGTCATCACTTCTATCAAGAACTCTCTGCTCCTTAAGATTTAGAAAAGCCACTCCAGACTAGGAAAAATCTAGGAAAGAAGTGCACCAACACAACTGGCTGCTGCACCTCTTGCCTGCAGGGTGGGCACCTTGGGCTCCACTGGACATCCATTTAGCAAAAATCAGCTCTGAGAGCAGAATCACCATCTAACCCGGAACAGAAGGGACAAGAGCTGGTGGGTTCTATAGTCAGACATCTCTCTCCTCACAGACAATGAAACTCAGAATCCCAGAAGGGCTGGTGGAAAGGAGCTCTGGAGGTCTTCTGTCCATCCTCCTTCTTGGAGTAGGACTGTCTACAGCACCAGATCAGGGCAGCCCTGGCTTGTCCTGCCACAGCTTGGAAACTCCCAAGGATGGGAACCCCACACCACTCTGTGATCTGTCCCATGGCTGCACCATCTTCCAAGGCAAGAAGGTTCCCCCAGTTTCTCACCTGGAACTCTCAAGGTCCAGAGACTACCGTGACTTGTGCTGCTGACCCTTGTTGGCACCATTGAGAAGGGTCTGGCTCTGATTGCCCTTCAGAGAGCTGAGGGCTGCTGTTAGATCCCCCCTCTTTGCCAGACTAACCAAGCCCAGCTCCCACTGTCTCTGCTTGTCAGCTGAGTACTCCACATCCCTGCGGGTTCTTGTTGCACTACCACAACTTCTCTGCCACTTCTCCACCTCCTTCTTGATCAAGGTGCAGCCGCAGGGGGGTGGCACATCCTGGACAACATAATACAGCTGCAGCCCCTTGGACACTCAGCAGCAGGGTTATCAACTCCCCTTGAAACATCACCTCAGTGTGACACCTTGGAATGTTCCCTGCAGTACCGACAATGAACAATATCACAGCAGGTGGCTCTTTGCTGCAGGTTCCTCCACAGCAGAAGCCCAGGTCCACCAGCCTGGCTCACTGCAGCATTGGGGATGGCACCTAATGGGACTGGGACCTGGTTTAGGGCACGGATCATTTTCCATGGACATGCCACTGTGAAGCCAGGGTACAGTCCACCTTAATGAACGTTTACTGACTCAGTTGAAGCCAGGTCAATGTAGTGCCTTTATCCGAGTAAACTGATATCCAAGGACACCCGGAAGAGCTCCCAGCAATGGGCAGGGATGGACACTGATGCCACAGGGACCTTCCCTCATTTAGGCAACTTCCACACCAAGCCTAGCAGGATCAGAATGAAGCAGTTCCTTTTCCACCAGAAAGGTTGGTGCATTACTCCACGCATGCCCTTCTCAGCTGTCAGGCCAGCTGCTGCCTTAGTCACTCAGTGAAAACCCCTTTCATCTTCCTACCATATTTGGCAAGGAACAGACAGAAAGGGCACTTCTTATTGCCTTCATTAAACCGAGACAATATTCTTACCTGCTACTCCCTTCTCATCTATGATGTTTGCTGCTGCTTTTGCCACAGCTGTTGTGACGACATCACTGCCCACTGCATTCATTCGCCGAGCGTTCAGAGCTCGCTTCTGCTTGTTGGTCCCAAAGGCCTCAATGCACAGATCCATCTGTGCACGAGATGCAAATTAAAACATGCCGCTGACCTCAAGAGCCCTTGCACCTTAAGAGGAAAACTCAGCCAACCACCACTTCTCCCACATTCTCCAGGAAAACTCCAAACACTGCACTGGGCACAACCCAACCATGCAACATGCACTGATCTACAAGGGGGTAAGAAGTAACCAGGATTGTTATATAAAATAATTGTTATATAAAATATCGCCAAGTCAGGCACCAATAATGCAGTGTCTTATGGACCCCCAAGGCACAGAGAGTGCTGAACCTGCACAGGTTCATCCTGCAGTCTCCTCTGCCACTGTTAGGTGGATAATCACAGTAGAATACAATATGGGGTTTCAACTTTACCTTTTCCCTGTAGGATTTGGTCTGGTAATCCCTCGTGTCATCAGGTATTAGGTTATCTATAAAAGAACAGAAGTTAGTATGCTTGGCTTGCAGCAGCCAGGACAGCAGATGTTTCTGGTATCCCTTCAGCTATAACCCATTACTGAATGACTTGGCACATCACAAGGCCTCCTCCATAGGACCTGGTTAATTAACACACTGAATAAGAGAATATGTACCTAGAACAAAAAAAGGAAATGCAGGCCAATTTTTGCTATAAATCCTACAAGTGTAATGCATGGATTGCAGCAACCCAGGTTCTGCTGCACGGGGAAAAAAAAAAGCTCCCAAAAGACCAGCTTCATTGGGTTATCCTCCTGAGTTTGGTAACAAAAAGCAGTTCTGATGAAAAGTTGTTTTGTTTCTCTGTGATCCGGTCCCCTTGCCTGACAATTTCTAGGCTTCCCTCAGCAGAGCACACCTAGACAAGGCTGTGCTAATTCTGAATAGTGACAACTTTGTTACTGACCCTCCCATCCACAACAATCTCTGCTTAACCTCCATCCTCAATTTCACCTTGCCTCCTTCTACCTGTTTGTCACACCATGCAGTGCTTTATGAGCACATAATGTATCCTCCTTCCTCCATGCTGAGGGAGGAAGACAGAAATGAGGAAGAAAAAGCAGACAGGGAGACCACAGAGCACTGCTGTCAGCAACCAGTCAGCACTTGCATGCACACACGCATCTAGCACGCTGCAGGGGGATAAACAAAGAACCCTCCTACCTGACAGCAGGGGCTGCATGTTGAACATCTCAGCATTATAGACTTCCATCTGCCCAGATTCCTTGTCCAACACACCAACAAAATACCTGGGAAGAACAGTGAGAAGTTATTAGCGAGAGACTGTCCAGCGGAAGTGATGTTTTTAAATATAACACAGAATCCCAGTGTGGTGGGGTTGGAAGGGACCTCTGAAGATCATCTGATTCAACCCCCTGCTCCAGCAGGTCACCCAGAGCAGGAGGCCCAGGACCGTGTCCAGTCACCTTTGGGATCTCTCCAGAGGAGAATCCACAACCTCTCTGGGCAGCCTGGCACAGGCTCTGACACCCTCACACCAAACAAGTTTCTTCTCCTGTTCAGGTGGAACCTCCTGGGTTCCAGTTGGTGCCCATTGCCCCTTGTCCTATTGCTGGGCACCACTGACAAGAGTCTGGCCCCATCCTCTTGCTCCCCACCCCTTAGCTGTTGATCAGCATTTTATACACATCCTTATGGTGCTGAGCCTTGTGTATTCCCCACTCCCTGACAACTCTTTTGCCTTGCAGTTATGAGTTTTCCAAGCATATCCAGAAAGTCACAATTAAAGAAGCTACCGCCAAGGCATGCACATATACACATACATGTGTGTTTGTGTGTATATATAGGTATAAAAATTAAAGATCTGTTGCTCTGTGTAAATGTAGAAGTCTTAAGACAACTAAATTAGTTCCAAAACACACAGATAATTCTAGGTGCTGAAGTGTCTGCTGCTGTCCTCTTTTGTCTTTCTCGATATGGCAGGACCCTTGGTTTCTCAGTGGTACTATGCTGCTTCCTGTGTTTGTAAGACTTGCGTTCCCTGTGGCTGGCTGTTTAATACAAGTCACTTTAAGTCCTCAGAGCTTCTCAGAAATGTGACTTTGCTGTCTCTAAAATACTGTAATTTCTCTCAGGTAAAGTTCTTTTCATCCCACATTTCAGAGGGGCAAGCCCAAACTGCTCATGCCGCTCTTCATCGTGTCTCACGACCCACCAGGATGAGGCTGTAAGTCACCAATGGCTGAAGCTGATCAGGGTGCCAATGGCATCAGTTTCTCATCCAGCCAGAAGAGTTCATTCCATGATACCTTCTGACAATAACATGCTCTGCTCTGTAACACATCTTCCTAAAACTCAGGACACGCTTCTGAAGACAAAACCCACTTGCACACAGGCTGCCAGTTGAAGTGGGTGCAATACTATATGCAGCAGCCCTCAGAGGAGCTGCCTGAGCCCTGTGAGAACCACAGCAAAGGATCTCTGGGCAGTTCCTGCTGTCCCAGGAAGTCTTGAGGTTTGGTAGCCTCATTAACTCTCTCTCCCCTCAGAACAAAAACTGGGTTGTTTCTGCTCCCTGTTGTAGCCTCATTAGCAGCTGTGAGTGCTGTTAACAGCTGCCAAGAGCTATGGGAATGGATCCACTGAAGGAAATCCTCATGTGTGCAGCTGAAGCAGATGCAGGAGGAAAGGGACAAGAGGATGGAGTGGGAAAACTTGAAAGAAAAGCAAGAAATGGCTTACCTGATTCTTCCCTGCATCTCTGGGGATCCTGACGCATTTGCACACCTAATGCAAAACTAAGACTTGCAGCTGAACACATATCAGCCCTTAGCTTGTATTGATCGTTTCCACAGCTCAGGATCTCCAGAGGTGCAAGCAAGAACCACTTAGGCCATTAAAACACCTTCTTAACCAGTGTTCAGAGATAAGAGCACTAAATCTGCCTGGCAAGAATACTGCATTGATAGCTGTATCCTAACCATTAAGCTAAATTTACCTCTCCAAACTCAAGAAAAAGCTGTTTGGTGCCTATTTTCAGCTACAACATCTTAAACTGTAGACTGTTGTTTCTGGATGTCCAGCTCTCCTGGTTTCACTACTCAGAAAGAAGAACAAAGATTAGTATCAACATGTTTTGACAGACTATTTCTAGAGGTCCTTGTACAGAACTACAGAATAGGTCAGTTGGAAGGCACCTACAGCGATCAGCTGGTTCAGTTGCCTGACTACTTCAAAGCTGACCAGAAGTTCAATCATGTTATTAAAAACCAAAAGCTAAAGTGTGCTGTTAAGGGCATTGTTCAAACGTCTCTTAAACACTGAAAGGTGTGGGGCACCGACCAACTCTGTAGGGAACCTGGGTTCCAAGCCAGAATTTCCAGTGTTTGGACACCCTCTCAGTAAAGTGGTGCTTCCTCACACCATAGGACCACCAGGGTCCTAACATCTAAAAGCTTTCCTAACAGTTTTACACAGCTGTACTCTTCAGTCCCTCAGCCCACCTCAGACACGACTGGGTCAGCATCTGGAGAGCAGATGTGCCACATAAGTGAATTGTGTCAGGTACTGGAATGGATTGACAGAGCAGAGCACCTGCTACCGGGAGCCTGACGTGACCGCTACTGTGGAAGGAGGAGCTGGTGACACCACCAGCCTCCGTGTGTCCTGGTGTAAGAACATGACCTTTGCAGCATTGGGGCAGATCCCACTGGCCTCCTAAGGAGTGTTCTGTATGGCAGATCTTTCTCATTCTCTAATAGAAGAGCCAACAAATGGGTGGAGATCTTCCTTCCACACTGTGTGGCACAGACACTGGCTTATCAGTTCATGTAGCAGCATCGTGCTGTGGCCTTGAAATGATGATTAATGGTCCACAGGTTTCCTGGGTGATTTCTTAATCTTAATTTCTTAGGTTTTTAATAACAAAGCTGTTATTCCTAGGTTTCAGCTACATTAAATCATTTCCTTACCCCTTCCTTCACACAACCTTTTCTGACTCTGTTTGCTTGTAACATCACATCCTCCAAAGGGGCACAACACGCACAAACAACAGGCTGCCAGGGGCTGCAGCCTCCTGCCAACATCCTCCTGGGAACCTCTGAGACAGCTTCCAGGAAGGCTGCCAGGACCTTTGTGCCTGAGCAATTCCTCTGCTTCCACCTCTATGCTCCTTCCCCCACGTTGCCAGCAAAACCCATACCTGCATAGGGAGTTACACTTCATAACTCCACTGCCAAAGTTATTCCCCACATATGAAAGCCTTTCAGTTTCTGAGACCTGAAAAACAGAGAAAAGTTATTTGAATAGAGGGTTGTGAATAACCTTCTCTGTATCTGCTCCACCTTCCCTGGTGCCACAGAGCTCTACACCCCCAGGCACTGCACCCCAGCCCTGCATACGCAAACTGCACGTTGCCTATTTCAGGTACATTTTGATCAGGTCAAAGTCTTTAAACAACAGACAGGATTTCTTGAAGTTGAAGCTACCCATGATATATAATTCTGCCTCAGCTTTCACCAGGCCAGAAGATGAGGAACCACTGCAAAGAGATCATAGGTATCATAATTTAAATTTAGAGTTTATGAGTGTAGCAAACTTGAGTGTCACCATAGTTAAAACGCCTCTGTATGTGGAGCACTGTTCTTTAATCCAGAAACCAGTTTATGAAACAAACTGGGTTTACTAATCAGGTTTACTCAGGAAGTCACCAGTGAAGAGACATCAGGTCCCTCCACCAATCAACCTAAGAGACTGTTTCCAGTGCTTTAATGTCCTTAACCAGTTGCTAAAAGCCCCCCTGTGCTTCAGCCAGGACAAACCTGACGGACTCCAGCATGAGCCAGAGGCACACACTGGGCAGAGTCACCACTACAAGCAAGAGGCATCCAGTTTAAAAATGTGATTTTCCATGATCCATTTAAAGCTCTCATACTGCCAAGTGACTATGATTCACTGACTAAAAAACAATCAAAGCCAGTGCTACCAGAAATGGCTCAAACACTTCAATGCATTTCAAAATGCTTGTGTTTCTGCTTTACTTTAGTACCTTTCCCCTGAGGATTTTGGCCGAAAACTCATTTATTCCTTGAATAAATCATGCACATAAGCAGCAGTAAAACTTAAGAATAGCAGCAGAAAGCACCTTCTGACTTTAATCTTGGTTCTCTCCTCACTGAAAGAAATAGAAATCTTCTTAAAATTTAATTTAACAACAAGAAACACTCTGGTAAAGAGTTCACTTTGTGAACATAAACAAGCAGATTTTGTGATCAAATGGACCTCACCAGTTGTTACATAACTGCTTTTAACATCCAAACATTACTTCCCTTTAAGTTACTAAAAATGAATCATGACTACACATGAACAACTTAAACACATGCCTAAGAATGTACAACCATGTATTGATTAAATTGTTCCAGTAAGCATGTATTCAGTTCTGATGGAAAGGTCACTAACTCTCACATGCCATTCTCAGTATTAATCAAAATTGTGTTACTCAGGTTCCTTTCTGTTCCAACAGTCACTTTGCAATGCCCAGGCTGAGAGGACATGGTCTCATCCAGATGTGTTCCACGGAAACCACCATGCCTTGACACTTGGTGGGGCTGCAGGACTCCCACCCACCTCTGGGAGGTCCAAGGACACCTCACGGGGCTCCACAGAGCTGTGGGCACTCGGTGCTCCACAGGATATAGGAGCAGCTCTCCCCCTGTCCAAGCTTGTGCTGGGCTACTCTGGACATCCAGCTCTCCCCCGTCCCACCACCCACAATGTGTCACCTCCACTGTGGTAGCAGCCCACATAAGAACCAGAACTTCCTCTGAAACGTCACAGATTTTGTGAAATTTGAAAAACGGTTCTCACACACACATACGGATTTTAGAAAAAATAATCAGAGCTTGGCCTTCCTGAAGCGGGCCCCGGCGGAGGATGCAGCCGCCAATGCTGCCAACACAAGGACGAGCTGCGGGCACGGTCGGGCCCTTACCAGGATCCTTCGGTGCTTCTTCCGCGGATGATCCTTGTCCTTGTTGCGGTATACGGTGAACTGCATGGAACCGGGCCGCTGCAGCCTGCCGTTGGAGAACCGTACTGCAGGGCGGCGGGAGAAGGCCATGAGGACGGTCCGATGCCCCCAGCCCCCGCCCCCGCCCTGGGCCCGTCCCGTCCCGTCCCGTCCCCCCGCCTCACCCAGCACCGCCGGCTGCTCGGCCTCGGGATCCCCGCGGTAGCACCAGGTGGCGGCGGCCTCCATGTCGCACAGCAGAGGTGGGCAGTAGCGGCGCTTTCCAGTAATGAGCTCGCTGATTGGCTGGCGGCCGAGAGGGGGACGCTGCGCGATGACGTTACTTCCGGTCGTCGAGGCCTCTGCGGCGCAGGGTCTGTGAGGGGCGGAGCCGGGGCCGCAGGGCTGAGGACAACGGCGGCGACCGGCCTTTCCCGCCGCCCCGGGAGCTCTGCCGTGGCCCTTCCCGCCCGGAG
>VYZX01002678.1:0-14296 GCA_013401335.1 Brachypteracias leptosomus | reverse complement strand
AGGCGCTGGCGGCAGACACCGCCGGGGGGGGGCGGCGGGTGACGTGGGCGGCCGGGCCGAAGAGCAGAGCGCGCCTGCTCCGGGCAGCCGCCCCTCCCCGGCCCTGGGCAGCCCCACTGGGCCTGCTGGTAGCCCCCCGGGAGGCGGAGGTGCTCGGGAGGGCGGATGCTATGCGCCGGATATTGGCAAAGCCGCCGCCGGTGCTGCAGGGCCTGGCGAGGCGGGGGGCTGCGGGTGGCGGCAGCAGTGGGTGTCCCCCGGGGTGCGCGGGACGGGGCTCTGTGCTTGAGAAGAAGCCGCGGGTCGACATGCGGTCTCCGCAGCCGTGGGAGTTCTGCTTCTCCGGCCCCCCCGCTCGAAGCGAAGGCTGGGTCTCCGCCCGCTGGGAGGCCGGGGTTTTCGTGGGCCCGTAGCGGTGGGGTCACAGGGATGGCGGCTGGGCACTCCTGCACGAATCCGGTGGGACGGGGCTGGCGCTGGGGCTCTGCCTCGGATCTTCGCGAAACGCGTTTAGCTCTGACCGGGGTCCAGACAGATGAAGCTACGTAGTTAAGTGTGAGATGCTGCATTTGAGGACAGGTCTCTGGAGGATCTTTTTGCACTGTGTTTGTGTAAGATACAAAATTAAGCATGTGGATGTATTTTTAGTTACCAATGATGCAAGGGTTGGATGTAGATACTATTTTGAGTCTTCAGAAGAACATAAGACGTGGATATCAAAGGGCTGGAACCCCTCTGCTGGGAGGCCAGGCTAAGAGAGCTGGGGTTGTTCAGCCTGGAGAAGAGAAGGCTCCGGGGAGACCTTCTTGAGGCCTGTCAGGACTTAAGGGGGCCTGTCAGAAAGATGGGGACAAGATTTTTAGCACGGCCTTTTGTGACAGGACAAGGGGTGATGATTTTAAACTGAAAAAGCATAGATTTAGATTAGACATGAGGAGGAAATTCTTCACTGGGAGGGCGGTGAGACACTGGCACAGGTTGTCCAGAGAAGATGTGGATGTCCCATCCCTGGAAGTGTTCAGGATCAGGTTGGATGGGACTTGAAGCAACCTGATCTAGTTAAAGATGTCCTTGCCCATGGGAGGAAGGTTGGATGAGATGATCTCTAAGGTCCCTTCCAACGCATAGCATTCTGTGATTCTCTGGTTCCGTGACTGCATTCTTCAGGACATTGGCTTTCAGTGCATTCGAGAATGAGGAGAGGAACAACAGCCTTTCTTAGCTGTCATTTAATATAATGTTCTGGATTTGTTAAAGAAAGCTATCTTCAGATGACATGTTATAAATGGTGTTTTACTTTCTTATACTTGGTACAATTACTGAATTATAGTTCATCTTGTGGAGGACAGCATACAGGTGGAGAGATGTTGTGTGTACTGTCAGTGTACAAAAGTTGTGTGCATACCAGTTGCTTCTCTGGAATACGTGTGTGCTCTCTGCAGCATTGACCTCACTGGCTGCCAGCTTTTCTCATGGCCTTGGTGATGAAGGCAAGCTCTGCAGTGGTCAAGCTGGTTGTGTGAAAATGGAGGAGGAAGGTGAACTTTGAACTGACAAAAGCTGCTTAATTTCTTCCTCCACCTTGCAAACATTTCTCAGAAGGAATTTAGTTAATTCAGTGCAATACATTAAAATAATGTAAATTGTTACCCTTTAGTGTGACTTTTGAACAGTGATTAAGACAATATGTTCTTTTTAATTCTCCAGTAGTCCATGCTTGTGTTGGGTTTTGTGGCAAGGTTTTGGTGGCAGGGGGATGCAGGAGTGGCTACTGTGAGAAGACACCAGAAGATGACCCATATTGGACAGAGCCCATTCCAGCTGGCTCCAAGATGGCTGCTGAGCCCATCAGTGATGGTGGTAGCATCTCTGTGATAAGCTATGTAAGAAAGGGTAGAAAACACTGCACAAGTGCAGTTGGGAGAGCAGCGTGAGAAAACATGAGAGAAACAACTCTGCAGACACTTGGGTCAGTGAAGAAGAAGGTGGAGGTGGTGCTCGAAGTCAGTGCAGAGATTCTTCTGCAGCTCATCATTTAGACTGTGGTGAGGCACGTTTTTCCTCTGGAGGTTCACAGTGGATCAGGTGGATGTGCCCTGGAGGAAGCTGTGACCCTGCAGGAGCAGACTCCTGGCAGGACTTATGACCCTGTGGAGAGGAGCCTGCACTGGAGCAATGTGTTCTGAAGGACTGCATCCTGTGGAAAGTACCAATGCTGGAGCAGGTCTTGAAGATCTGCAGCTCCTGGGAGAGACCCATGTTGGAGAGGTTTGTGGAGGACTGAGTCAGTCTTCGTGGGAGGGATACCACGCTGGAGCAGGGGAAGAATATGAGGAAAGAGCAGCAGAGATGAAGCATTAGAACTGACCACAACCCCATGACCTGTCCCCCTGTGCTGTCTGGGGGGAGAAGGTAGAAAAGTTGTGAGTAAAGTTGAGCCTGGAAAGAAGGGTGAGGGGAAGGTTATTTTAACTTTTTTTTCTTCTATCCTACTCTGTTATTTATTGGCAATAAATTAAATTTAATTTTCCCCAAGTCGAGTGTTTTGGATGACAATTGAATGATCTCCCTGTCCTTATCTCAACCCACAAATTTTTCATCTTACTTTCTCCTCAATCTTCTGAGGAACAGGAGTGAGAGAGTGGCTGGGTGGCTGTCTGCTCAACCCTCTACTACACCAGAGTAGAACGGTGCAGTGTATCCACATACATCTTTTCCCTTCAGAGTGTAAAATGTTGTTAGAAGGTGAGTTTTTGAAACAAGTTCGGGAAGGTCAGAAGCAGGTTGTGTGACATACAGTAGTCATCTGTTGAATCAGTTCTGTGGATACAGTTATTTGCTAGGGCTGAAGTTGTGTAATACTAATAAATCTGTTGTGGTGGTGGCAAACTAATATTTGTCACTTCAGACTAAAATGTTTCCTGGCAAAAGTAGCTTTATTCATTATACAGTTAACCCTTGTTTCATTGGGGTTAAAACCTTAGCAAAGGAATTGCCGAGGAAGGTGGTTGGATGAGGTAGTTTAAAATTCTTGAATCTCTGGTATATGGTGAAATTGAAGAACTGGATTTAGAAACAATTACCATGTTGAGCAAGAAAGCATCACGCTGATACTGAGACGTCTGGTGGCCTTTCCTGTGGGACACTTGCCTGTAGACCTTTGGTTCTGCCTGGTGTTTGTGGTTTGATTCATGAACCAGGGGTGATGGTAGGCAGAAGAGACTGGCAGCTGAGTTTCCTTTGCAGTGCATCATGTTCTTGTGAGAGGATGGTGGCAGTGACAGAGACTGTCATGGTATCATAAACCTCAGAAGAGGTTTTTTGGATTGATAATGTAAGTGTGAGTTCAGATTGAGCTTCCTCAATCCTCCTTGTTTGTCTTTCCATGCTCTTATGTGGCTTTATTGCCAGTTCTGTGTAGCAGCATTCTCTGCTTTTCCTTTTGTAAATAAATCAAATAGTGATATTGCCAAAACGGCTCTTCAGGCGTTTCACTGTGCGATACCTAAAAACCCATGGTACTCTTGGGAACAGCTGTTTTCTCACACCTAGAAACTGTATTTTAGCTTCCTAAGTTCAAGAAGAGAATCCCATCATCTTCATTTTCTGTTTCTTACTGATACCTTGAGAATGCTGTGCTTTTGTAGGTTGACCAGAAAAGCATATGTCAGCTCTTTTGAGAGAGACTGATGCCTGTGAAAGCTGAGGTACTGACCTTGAAGCCCAAATGAAGTGGGTTAGCCGGGAATTACAGGAGACAGGGTTCAGTCTGCTCAGAATATACAGCCGTGCAGGAGTGATAAACAGCAGAATTAAAACAAAGAAACACTCCCCCTGGTGACGACCTGAGATGGCGCATCTGTGGGGCACATCTCCCCGCAGAATGCAGGAGTGTCACATCTCAGCCTTCTCCTGCGTGTCTTCCTCTGAAATGTCACGTCGTGCAGCTTGGACTGGAGACTGAGAGAGGCACCCCAGGGCTGGGCAGAGATGAGTGGAAGTGCTGGGGAGCAGGAGGATGGTATGTCACAGGTAGTGTCCATTTCTTCAGGTGACTAAGAGTGACTGAGAAAAATCTCCCCCTTTTTTAGGAAGCCTTTTGTTGCTCCTCTGAGCAGTACTCTGCAGCTGGCAAGCTGTGCTGTCACTGGTTGTTAATGAGTTGTGTTGCCATGGGTTGGGCCATCTTTTTGCAGTACCTTTCAGATGATCAGAAAATAGAAATCCATATGCTAATCCCTCACTCTTCTCTGGAGGCTGATGCAACCCATTTGCAGTGCAGTTATCCTTTCTGATTCTGAGACAAGTCGTAACTCATCCTCCTGACAACAGGGAGATAAACTGTGAGAGTTGAGCTGTACATAAAACCTGGCTGAGGAAACGCCTCGCATGAGATGCTGTGAGCTCTGTTGTTGTCAAGTCACAGAAGTCACTAGCTGCAGGTACTTGTCAGACACACAAAAAATGCCTTTCCTGTCTGCCACTCACCCCATTGTTGCATCATGATGTAATGCTGGAGCCTACTTTAGTTATATGGGGCAAATCCAGAAATCATTTCAGCTACCATTAATGGGAATTCTACCCGTACGTTCCATTAGAAAACACTCTCGGAGCAGAGGACACACACCCTCTATGTTTCAAAAAGTGACAAAATTTGATGTTGAAGAAAATGAAGACTTCCATTTTGTCCTGCCTCTACCCTCCCACTGTCCTGCTGACTTGTTAGAAACACAACATATAGAAGAAAGAGTTTTGTAAAATAACACTTGTATCACTGACTCCTGTCTAGATTTATGTTTGTATTTCAGACTGCAGGGGAGCTTTTATGAGTAGTATTATTTCAAGCACAATGGTAAAGCACAGTACAAATGTATTGTAAAATGTGATTTAAGCTAAGAGGCAAGCAGTTATTAATATCATATTGGCACACCCTCAGGTTTTGGCTCCATGCCAGAGAGTCCTTGCAGGCTCAGTACCTGGAATATCAAGTGCATTTAAATACAGGTTGTTTGGAATGGGTCTTGAGGTGCAAGTGTAAATTCTCCTTCGTTTATCTGATAGGACAAAGCAAGTACCTAGTCTGAAGTTTTCAGTAGTCTTACTTATATGTGAGATTTCTTCTGACACCATTCTGCTGTATGGTATACTTGAGACAGCTTTTGTGATTGGTTTGGTAACACAAAATCAATTACTTCACAGACTTTTGGAAAGATTCTTTAGGGGGAACTTGAGGTTGTATTGATTATTTTTTTGTTTGTTTAATGATGTGTATTTGAATTCTTGAGAGTGGCTCAGGATTGCAGTGTGATCCAAACGGTGTCCTTTAGTATTGCACGTAGTAATAAAATTTTAAATAGATCATTATTCAGAGTTGTTTAAAGAAGTGAGAGAAAAAATTTTGGTTCTGCAGTAGTTTCAGTGCTTAGGTGTACTTAAAGACTTGCCTTGTCCCACCTTGCTGCAGCTTAAGTATTAGAGCAGAGGGGTTTGATGGGAAAAATGGCTGTAAGTCTACAGAGTATTATCAATGCTAATCATTCAAGAAATAGAAAGAAACTATATGAAGAATTACCACTCTAAGTAGTAGAAATATGTGCTAGCAAAGCCTGAATTCCTATGGAAAAATCTATAGTGTCCCTTCTCCTGCTGCAGGATTACGTCATGAGCTGTCCCGCATGTCCCCTACCTGCCAGGCCGGGCAGGTGGCTGCACAAGTGCCTCACTCGTAGCTGTGTGCACATCGGCTAGCTGGCTGGTTTGGGGTATTTTCTGTTGTTTAAGGGAATTAATTATGACTCTGTGAGAAGTACTCCTTAAAAATTTGGCTTATTCTGTACCAGACACCACCAGAAATATGGGGATTCATTATCTAATTTCCTTATTGCACTGAAAGGCCACTTAAATGGGCTTGTCAGAAAGATGGGGACAGACTTTTGAGCAGGGCCTGTTGGGACAGGACAAGGGGTGATGGCTTTAAACAGAAAGAGGGAGATTTAGAAATAAGGAAGAAATTTTTGACACTGAAGGTGGTGAGAGCCTGTGCCAGGTTGGCCAGAGAGGTGGTGGCTGCCCCATCCCTGGAACCATTGCAGGTGAGGTTGGCCGGGCCTCTGAGCAACCTCCTCTAGTTGCCAATGTCCCTGCTTGGTTCAGGAGGGTTGGGCTAGATGAGTCTGAAAGGTCCCTTCCAGCCCAAACCATTCTATGGTTCTGTGATTTACCTCTTTGTTAAATTTGTTTGGAGTTGACAGATTCTGAGGTCAATACCTAATGGGAAATTAATAAACAAGCTGTGTAATTGTAAACTGTAGGTCTTTTTCCCTAGAATTTCAAAACACTTTATCCTGGTTTCAGTTAGAACCAAACCAAAAACGTTCAGTGATTTTACATTTGNCCACATCAAGGTGGCACCTGTGAGGAGGAGCAGCCAGGACAGGTGACCCTAAACTGACCAATGAGGAATTCCATCCCATATATGTCATATGCAGTATAAAGCTGAGGGTTCACAAGGGTCTCTTTCACTTCTCTTCTTCAATGGCTGGTATCTGAGGAGGGCTACATCCATTCTTCCTTCAGTCATGATTCATGTGTTCCTGAATCCAGTTCCAGAATCCAGCTCCTGAACCTGGTTCCCATCTGCCACTGGGCCCAGTCTGGGACTCCCCCAGTGCCTGCTCCATGGCGTCAGTGGTGACGGTGATGTCATTGCCATCAGGGAGGGTTGGGTTCGGCACTGGTTTTGTATATATTCCCCTTGTCTAGCAGACTGCCCCTAAACCTTGACAAACTTGCACATCATCTTCCCAAATAGGTATTTTTAGTCCTTAATATGGAAGGTTTAGTATAAGGAATTTAAGCCTTATTTTCATCCACATACATGAGAAATATTTTATGATGTGTCACGGCTAATGTTTGGTTATGTGATTGAGTTCCTCTGTGCAGCCCCGAGGGAGCCTGGGGAGGTGATGGTAAGAGAGGGAGCTTGGAACAGCACCCTGAGAAAGGAGCACTCTGTGCAGGCCCTTGCCAGGGCAGTCACAGCAGAGCCTCTGCCCAATGTCCATCATACCAAGGGATTGTTGCCTGCTGAGACATGTGGGCTTCAGGGAAAACTTGTGTGGGATCCCAGGGGACATTGAGGGGAGGAACCAAAACTGGGGCAGAAGAGGAGTTTAAGGGTCTCAGGGAGGAACAAGTGTGGAAATACAGAGGGATATGGTGGTGAAAAGGGCCGGTTGTATGTAGGCAATTGGCTGGTCATTGTGATTGCCTGGACAAGCCCTGTGCCTGACCAGCACCAGCTGTCCTGCCTCTCCCTGGCTCTGTCCTGGGTGAGGGCTCTCTGGTTGGTGTGAGTGCAGTCACAGGGCTGGGGTCCCTGTGTCCATGTCGCATTGACTGGAGCAAGTGTGAGTGTCTGATGGCCAGTGAAGATCAACCTGGATGAAGTGAAGTGGCCTTGGAGCAGGGAGATCCGTGGATCGCTGTGGGCTGCTCTGGGTGTGAGAGTGCTTATGTCTACAGGGGCAAGAACATAGTTGGATCAGCTGTGGAACCAGAGGAGTCCCAGTTGCCTACCTGTGACAACCTGTACTGGCAGCTGTGGCCAGGCTGTGGCCTCAGGGACTCTTATGCATGCAGATGGGGTGAGGAGACAGGGACCCAGGGGCTGACTGCAGGATGGGTCCGCCTCCTGTGCCCCTATGTGTTCATGCAGGTGTACTTCCATCCTGCCCAGCCAGAGTGGGGAGCAGGACTAGGCTGTTGGTGCTGTCTATGTGAGTGCCAAGTGTCTCTTGCAGTGTGTGCTCCATGCATTCATGCCTGCTGGTAATGGGTCTTCTGCTCTCCTGCTGAGACCTGGGCACATTCTACCACAGCAGCCTTGCCTCTGGAGCTGTTGGATCTGCTGTGATATGTTTTCCTCTAGCACTTAAGAGGCAAGTTAAATATTTAAATATCTACTAAGCACACTTTTTATTCAAAGGTTAATTATTTTTATACATGTATAATCAAAATGCTAGGGAGAATATGCTTCCTTATTCGTTTTTACTACACCAATCTTTCATTAAAAAAATTGATGATAGTTCTATCCTAAAACTCTTCTGAAAATACCAAAGCAAGCTGTAAAATTGAAAGCCAGAGAGGTAAGTGTGTATAAAACTGTGCGTCCTGTGACTTGTGGCTTACTGCCTTCCCCAGGTAGAGGCAGCAGATGAATATTTAATAGCCCCCAATTGATTTTTTTTCTTCAATGAAGAAAAAATGACTGTTGAATTCGCATGTACTTGCCCATGGCAAGGAGTTCTGTAGCTTCACTGTGTTATGTGGAGGAGCATTTCTTTGGTTCTGGTTCTGCTGTTGCATTTTGTAGGCCTCAGTCCAGGGACAGGCGGAACAGTTATTTTCCAGTCAGGATTTCATATATGTTTCTTCGTTGCTCGCCCTTAAATTTTTCCTGGCTGACTGTTTGCATTTGTAATAAAACTTCTTGTAGCTAAATGATTTGGTATAGTCTCTTTTCACTTGTGGTCATTTGTTTGACCACAAAACTAAGCTGTTCCCTTTCCTGCTGCTCTCCAAAAGGCCACTGGGCTTGTTGTCTGCTGTTTGTACCACTGAGTCCCATCAACTGGATCTGGGTGAGCGGATTTCACGTGACATCCCCTGGGTCCCCAGGATGTGAACTGGAGTGGGCTGTGAACTTCATGAAGGCTGCAGACTGGCTACTGAAGGAGCCACAGTGGCTACTGAAACCGCTCACTACTCAGTTGGGAGCGTCTGTGTCCTTCATCCGAATAAGCATTCGCACAGTGTGTGGTAGGATGTCACCTGTCACATGATGGAGTTGTTGGGTCATTTGTTAGGAGAGTGATAGGGATGTGCAGCCTGCGAGTGTTTCGGGATGTGTTTGCACTGTAGCTGCCAATAAACCCTATGTGTGTGCATACCCACAGCTGAATCCACAACCATTTTACAAGGGTAAACCTTTAAAGATCCAGACCTGGTCCACTCTGGACAACAGTGCTACAGCCAGAGTGCTTCCCTGAAGCCTTACTGGTGATATTTCTCCCCACACACACTTCTAAGAAGAAATTAAATGAACATCCTAAGCTGTCACTTACTGGAGACCTAATACCCGCTGCCCTTACACAACCCATGACTATGGTGAACGCTGGCAAGATGAGATACATCAGCTTGTTACCCTTGTGCCAGTAGTGCTGTGGGTCTGTCTGCTCCATTAGCACCAGGAGTCTTTATGGTTGTTGCTGACAGACAAGGTAGCACTGAAGCAGGAGGGGGGGACAGACTGAATGTACATACCCAGAAATATGCTGCTCATCTGTATTTTGATCTTGACCTAGATGCGTCGCATGAAGTAGCTGATGTCTCACTGGATGTGGTATGTGGATAGTGTGCAGTATGTATGACTCAAGTCTAGTTTTATGATTTTCAGTTGATCTTGTACAAGATCTCAGCTTCACTGTGGGGCCTGCATTTGTTGTTCTCATTCAAGAACTTCAGCTGTTATGGTGTAGTAAAAGTTAAATAGTAAGCCAAATTAATGTTATCCAGAAAAAAACTGGGGTTCATCTTGTTTCAGGTTCACGAAGGATGCCGTCACTTTTGGTGACTGTAAGAAGGTACTCTGAATTCTGAAATCCCAAATCAATGGTCAAAACAGTGACTCTTGCCTGTTTTCTCTGGTTCAAACACATATTGCTGCCTGGGTAGAAATACCTTCAACCATCCTTGTAACCCATCTTCCTTTCTGAAATCCTGCTCAGTCTTTTTACTGGTGTGACATCCTGGTCTCACGTTGTTTGGCGTTTTCCACCTCCAGCCTTCTCTGGGCATTAGTTTGAATGTATTATTACATGCCTTCTGAAGTACACCACCTCCTAGGATGGCCTTGAATTGAGGGCCATGCCTGAGCTCTCAAGTATTTTTTATCTTCTACAGTGCGCTTTCTAAGATGACCTAAAGGAGTGCATTGCCTGGGTGCTTGTGAACAGCTTGCTTCTGATGCCCTTTGAAGCTGGAGCAGCCTCTGCGAGGCAAAGGTACCAGTGGAATGAACTCGCTCTTGGTTGCAGGTGGGGCACAGCAAAGTGCTCCTGCCCTAGCTGCCTTTGGTGCTGGTGGTCCTGCACTGCTGAAGGCCACTGTAGCATCCTGCAATTCTGGTTCTTAGGGACAGGAGGTCCCATGCCTCTTCTTGTGTGGTAGATGCCTGGCGTGTTGCAGAGTGTCTGCTGGTGGGGCTGTAGTGTTGTACACTGAGCAGGTCAGCCCTGCCTGTAGCCATACAGCTGTGAAATGATTCCTTGGAGCTGTCACTTTTGACTGGGGAGTGGAGTAAAGAGAAAGGCAGCCAACATCCAGGTGCCCCGAAAGGACACTGATGCTGTAGTGGTGGCACTCAAAATGGAGTGTGGGTTTTTTTGTTGCTCTGGCAACTGTCACCTCCCCTACTCCTCTCTTTCTCCTGTCTCCAGATTCCTTCTAGATCCTGTGTTTTAGTCCAATGAAGCCGAGGACAGAGCATCATCTCTGGCAGAACACCTGGCCCATCTCAGAGGCAATAAAGAGTATAAATGAAGTATTGTTTGGCAGTTCCCTCTCAACTTCCAGAGACACCTGGCTGGAGGAGACCTTTCTGTACAGAGAAGGTCATCCAGTGCAGTGGTGATGAGAACAGAGGAGGACAGGAGTTTAACCAGGTGTGCCCAAGCAGCAAGGGCAGATAACGACGGAGCAGCACTGCTCACAAAGCAGCCTGAGCTCTGCCATGTTCCTGCTGGGACCAGTGGCTCTTGTCTCAGGCTCCCTATCCTCCTTTTGTCTGGCCTCCTCAGGTCCCGAGTCTCAGGGTCTGCTCTTCTGTTCCTCTCTCCTCCTCCAATCCCCGGGAAGCTTTTCCTCACTTTCCATTGTGTTGCACTTAGAGAAGATGTATAAAAATAAAAGCTGTGCAATTCCAAAGTTTGTTTTGTTTAACATTTTTTTGTTTGCTAGTTTGGAAATGTGTTATTTTTACTGTCAAATATACATTGGTAGCAAAATATAAATCACCTGTTATCTGTATTCCTATTTTTATTAAAAAAAACAGCAAACTCAAGTTCTGTTTTATTACACAACTTCATTTGTAGAGATAAGGGAGACTGTGACACAGTACTTAATTAATTCTCATTACAGTGTTTATTTCAGGCATTCAGGCACCATAGCCTTAATGCTGCCAAATTATGGGGGGTTTGATCCCACTGGTGAACCTGGACTCTTGCTATTGCTGGAAGACATAAAGTGTAATTTATTTATTTCTGCTTTTTAAAATACACAGGAACCAGTTACCATTGGAGGCAAAAGGTGTTTGCCAGCAGAATTTTTGTCTTTTCAGTATCTAGGTAAAACTGGTTCTTTGTGAGCCTATACCCAAGTTTCTTTGTGCTGTGGACTATGTGGTGAGGTCTTACTCCAGCAAAGAGCAGAGAAGCGGCCCCTGTGTGCCTAGAGGAGGAGGAGGAGCGTGAATGGAAGCTGCTTTCATCCAGCTGAGCCAGGCTGGGGCTGTTTCCTCAGACTTTTTGTGACCTAATGGTTTTAGTCTTTTTGCTTTCATGTTAGTTTTCCACCTTTTCTGGTGTGAATTCAGATGTCTTTGCCTATAATACTACTGATTCCCTTCATTTTATGTAGCCCAATGTTAGTCTAAGTGCAGCAGAAGCTGCAGACTTGAGCAGGTGCCTTTATTTGTCCCCTAAGGGTTTTCAAATGCCTGGGAATCAGAAGATGGTAGCTGTTTGTCATGCAGTAGCTCTGCAGTAGCCTCATGACAGGCTAAAAATAGAAAGTATCTGTGCCTGAGGGCTTTATGTCCAGTAGCTGTCCACAGTCTCCTGTCCCTGATAAAGCAAAATGTTTTGTAATGGCAAGAAGTATTCCAGAGCACAATTCTCTGCCCATCCCTTCACAGCTATTGGAGATGCTGGCCAGTTTTGACTGAGGAGACGAGTATTGAAATCCAACACAGTTCATAGTTGTAGGCCTGATAGAAAAGGGGGGTGTATCTTTGTACCCTTGCTGGATGGCGAACCCTGCGTGTGCTCAGCTCGTACTTGTTCTCTCTGCCAGCAGACAGTGTGACTGGGAAAGCTCACCCAGCTCCAGCTTCCCCTGGGTCTGAGGGCACTGGTCTGACAGGATGCAGAGTGGGAGCAAGAGAGGTTATTGTGTAGGGATTGAGGGCTTTCCTAGAAGAAAACCAAAAAGCATACTTACTAACAATATTTTCTTCTTCTACATTGAATATTTGTAAGAAAGAGCCTGTTGCTTCTGAAAGCATGGTTTGACAGGTGTGCTGTAGTGTTTGAAAAGTCTTCAAACAGAAGCGTGGGCAGACTGAAACAAAAGCAAAGCAAAAGCAAGTATTTTTGTACCAAACCTCCTAAGGAGGACAATCTGACACCAGGTTGGACCATGTTTTGGGCTTGACTTCCTGATGTGTTAGCTTAGTTTCCTGCTGAGAAGCCTGATCTTATGCTGCTTGTAGAATAACTCTGAAACTAGTTCCTGGAGGTGTTCAAAAAATGAGTAGATGTGGTGCTTCAAGAGATGGTCTAGGGGTCAGGAAGATGTTGGGATGAAGGTTGGACTTGATGATCCTAGAGGTCCTTTCCAACCGCTATAATTCTATGAAAAGAGGGTAAAGAACCCTTCCACTTTCCTTCAGTGTGTTAATGGCAATGATCCAGGTCTGGGTAATGTTGCAGCTGTACTTTCCTAGTTTGAGCTGAGTGGCAGCCAGAAGCCCACAGATCTTTCTAATTCTGCAGCTTCCTGTTTATGTATGTCTAAGTGTGTGACTCTGCAATCTCCTGCGTATTGCTCAGTTTTTTGACCTGTAGCAACAGGCTCTCACAGCAGTATGTGTCTTGGAGGTGGCAGTCCCTGCTCTGCCCTGCCTCTCAGCAAAGGAGGATGCAGAGCTTGGAGCTGCTTCAGACTGAGGGAGCCTCTGTGGCCATGTGCTGCTGTCGCTCCATGCCTGCAATCTCTGGAGTTGCTCTTAACGTATCTGAGGTTTTGCTTTTTCATAGAATCATAGAATGTTTTAGGCTGGAAGGGACCTCTAGAGGTCATCTTGTCCAACCTCCCTACACAAGTAGGGACATCTCTAACTAGGGCAGGCTGCTCAGAGCCCCATCAAGCCTGACCTTGAATGACTCCAGGGATGGGGCCTCCACTACCTCCCGGAGCAGCCCATTCCACTGATCTATCACCCTCATATTAAAGAACTTTTTTCTAATATCCAGTCTAAATCTATCCTTTCCTAGCTTAAAACCATTACTCCTGGTCCTATCGTTACAAACCTTTTTGAATAAACCTTCCCCACCTTTACGTAGGCCCCCTTCAGATACTGGAAGGTCACTATAAGGTCCCCCTGGAGCCTTCTGTTCTCCAGGCTGGATCCTTCCAAGTAAATAGTATGTGTCCATCCAGGTGAACAAAACTGCAAAGAAAATCTGCATCAGCAGCTCTACCTGTTTTCCTCTGCATGAACGGGTGTCTTGGCAGCCACGGTCTCTGGCCTGAGCATCCCTTCTGAGAAAAGTCATTGCGTCAAGTGAAACACCTGTATGGAGTTTGAAATAAAAACATTACTTCTGAGCAGAGTTTGCTGGTCAAATGTGACTTCAAGAAGCTTTGTTTGCCAGTTATTCATAGAGCTTGTGACCATGCTCCTATGCAGATGCAGCGTATGGTTTGTTCACAGCATGTGCATTTGAGGACAGGATCTCTAGATCAGCAGACTCACATTTGATCCCTCTTCACAAGTGTAATTCTTTCTGTGTGACCTTTCAGTTTATCTGCTTTACAGTCTTCCTGTGCCACATGATACTGTGGTGTTGCTATTGAAAAATAAATGTGAACAGGAAAATGTATGTGTGTGTGTGTATGCCCTATAACACACAACCTTTCTATTCCTCAAATCATAGAATCATAGAATTGTCAGGGTTGGAAGGGACCTTAAAGGTCATCTAGTTTCAACCCTCCTGCCATGGGTAGGGACACTTCCCACTAGATCAGGTTGCTCAGAGCCCCATCCAGCCTGCCTTAAAAATTTCCAGGGATGGGGCTTCCACCTCCTCCCTGGGCAACCTGTTCCACTGTCTCACCACCCTCCTGGTGAAGAACTTCTTCCTAACCTCTAATCTGAATCCACCCGCTTCTAATTTTGATCCATTCTGCCTAATCCTGCCACTACCTGATAATCTGAAAAGTCCCTCCCCAGCTT
>VYZX01002676.1:143991-156500 GCA_013401335.1 Brachypteracias leptosomus | reverse complement strand
GCATCAGTAACAGATGTTCTTTTAGCCAGAAAAATGTACGTGAAAGCAAGGACAATATGCTTGTATAGGCTATTGAATGTAAAGAGTGTGATAGAAGTACTGGAAGAACAGATAGCAAAGAAGACAGTGTGCTTTGTTGTAAGGGGATCCGATCTGGAGAAGCTGTTATGCTCCTAGCTAAACCAGAAACCTCAGTGCCGGAGGTTTTCTCAAATGGATTAATTGATAAGTAGTTCCAGTTTTATGAAAAATACAGCAGTTTTTTCAGAATTTTGAATCTCACCTTTTTCTTGCTTTTTGTTTGTTTTTTTTTACCTTAATTCTTGCAGCTCCCACGCAAATGTCCGTGCTTTGTTAATTAAAAAAATGGGGAGAAAGGTCCTGAAAGTGGGTTAATATAAAACTGAAAGCAGTTTTCAGTGTGTTTCAGAGATTGTTTATTCTGTGCTCATAGCTCTGTTAAATCAAAGTGTATGATAATATGTAACAAATTATAGTAACTCCATTTTGTTTTGTCAGCTTTGTGCAGTGATATATTTATCTTTGATTTGCCATTAAAGTTTCTCTTATTAAAGGCTGTTTTCTTGATTTCAGAGTATTTCATTAACGGTTTATTTTCTCTCTCTTTTCAGTATGAATCTATTAATGCAAATACCATTTTCTAAACCTTAGTATCCCCTCCTGATGCTTTTCCAGGTCACAGAATGGCCAGTGGGAAACCAGGGTTTGCTGTATGACCGCAACTGGATGGTTGTGAACCAGAATGGAGTCTGCATGACCCAGAAGCAGGAGCCAAGGTTGTGTCTTGTAAATCCCTCAATTGATCTGAAGAAAAAGGTTATGGTCATTCAGGCAGAAGGTTGGTAACCAATATACTTTTCTCCTCTTCGTTATTCACGTCAAACTTCTAGGCAGAGACACCTGCATGCACCCATCAAACTACTTAGTGCTATGTACTCTTACTGACTTCAGGGACAACTTCTGCTACCAACTGTGGGCAAAGAAAGCCTAGACTGTAATATAAAGCCCAGGATAGTTTCATAGCTTGTTATAGGGATGGGCAGAGAGTAGTCGTAAAGTGGATGCTCCAGGAAGGAGTAATGAATTGACAGATCTCTCATGTGTTCCTGTGTAACCTGCCCTAGGTGACCCTGCTTTAGCAGGGGGGTTGGACTAGATTATCCCCAGAGTTCCCTTCCAACCCCTACCATTCTGTGATTCTGTGAAATTTACTGACTAGTCTTTCTCTCCACATCATGAGGTCTGTCAGCCCAAAGGAACTGTTATTGCTGCAAAGGTAAAGGAATAGGTGTCTAACAGCAAATACCCTGTCCAAAGACCTTTCCATTTTATAGCTCTCCTCCTTCTTCCAGTTGTGGGACTAGAAGTGTAGAGTCTTCAGTGTATGAATTAAATTAGTATGAATTAAAATAAGGACCAGACATTATTTAGCTTAGTTAAATACTTGCACTAGCAGGCAAATATTTCATGATGTTTGGGCTTCTCTGGGTTATCCAAACTCTTTTTGTTCTCTGCTGAGGGGAAGAAAAAAGAAAAAAACTTAAGAAAGGTATTATGGAAAACCCTTTGCTACTTGGGGGCTGAAATTATTTGTTTTGTTAACAGTGCTGTAAGCACTGAGTGCTGGAAGAGGTTTGTATTCCACAAAAGTCATTATTAATGCCAAGTTTGCATGTGTCTGAATGATGTTCATCATTTCCCTGGGGTCTAACATTTACTCAGCCTGTATGTCTTAACCATTAATAATGTATGTGCCCACATTTTCAGCAGCTAAAGGAAAACAAGGGAACATATATTCGGATTTTTCATCCCTTATTAGAAATCCATATGGGTAGATCTGTAACTACAGTCTCCTTTCTGTTACGGTTGTTGTTCTCTCCACTGTCTGAGAACTCTCCATAAAATTAAATCTGACCAGTTCTTTTGTCTGGAATAGGTTTGTCAAATGTACATTTGAGTACTTCCACTAGTCTTGTATGGTTTTGTGTGTGTTTCAGATCCCAAATACAATCTAGTCTTTTCTTAGGGATTCCAGATTGGCTTGTTGGCACAAACACTGCTATTTTCCACTCTTCCCTTTGTAATGTTTCTTTGAAAAGGTATTGTTGGTTCATGTCGGTTCTGTGTGGAGCACCTTGCACCTCAAATGTTTGTAGCACAGTTGCATAGACAGTCTTCTCTCACAACTTTTAAATTACCACGTACTTCAGAACTGATTTCTAGAAATTCAGTTCCTTTCCATCTCTCTTTCTTTCTGCCAGTACCTCTTGCTTGCAGACACAATGTGAAGTCTTGTCCAAACCTTCTCCATTTATCCTTCACATTTTCAAAGGTTCAGCTCTGTTGGTCCTATTGATTGCTTCATTCTGTTCTTCTAAGTATGTTCTTAATTCTTTTCCTTCCTAGTACCACATTGTTCAGACAAGTACATACCCAATTAGTATGTTTGTCTGTCAATAACATCTGCATTGACATACTTCAGACAGTCAAGAAGAAATTTTCTCAGACAAAAGTGACCATCCAGGAACACATTTTTCATGGAGATTTACAATCTCTTACCATATTTAGTGCCAGGATGAAATTCACCTTTAAGTCCTACATTTTACTTTGTGTCATTTTTGGAGTTTCCATTGTCATTCACTTCCCTTCCTATAAAAGTGAGAACTGTTTTCATCCAGAAGTGATTGACCAAGTCCATGGATCACTTTTGTGCCAGTCTCCAGTGTGCTCTAACAGAAACATGTTGGCATTCATTTATAACCTGCTTTGGTATAACCAGTATGTAAGAGGGGAGTCATTTTATTCTTTATATAATGAATCTAGCCACCAATAACCTCAGACCATAAGGTTGTTTGGACCCTCATTTTATGTTAGTCCCGCCACTTTTCACTCTCATTGTGTACTTGCAACCTGTGATATTTTTTTAATGCTTGACAGTGGGACAATGGCTCTGATTTGCTTGGGGAGACTATTCTGGAGGTTACTGCTGGAAAGATAGAACAGTGATGGGAACACATACAAACTGACAGGGTAAGACTGAGTAGCTAAATCTGTAGGAAGTTGTTCCAATATTTATTTTGTTTTCTTTCCTCATACATGCAGTCTAAATGTATGATTTGTTTGTTAGTGTTAAATTTTTCTTTTTTTCTTTTAGCCTTTCACATATATGAGTCATTGTTATATCTCTCACTTAAATCATTTCATGGCAGACAAATTTAATTTAATAAATTGGCTCTTTCTTTGAAAATCCCATATTAATCACTATTGCTTTTGTTACCACCCCCTCCAGTCAGTAGTTTGTTGCTACTGTAGGACCTGAAGCTGGACACCATGTATGTAGCTGGAGGAGCAATCAGTGCGTTGAGGAGCAGTAGCTCTCTGATAAGCCAGGCTGGCTGTTGTGCAGCTCAGAGCCTTCACTGACCTACGTCTGTGGCTAATGGTTATTTCAGATCTTCAGCACTTAGCCTGCTGGCTACAGCCACCTCCACCTCTCTTCCAGCCTTGTTGTTTTGCAAGTTTCTTCCTCCTGATGGATCTTCCCACCCAAACTGCCTTTCCTCAACTACAGTAGCATCTTTCCAAGAGTTTTGCTTCCTCCAACTCCCCCTCTCCTCCCCCTACCCTCACACAACCCATGCAGTCCTCTATTCTTCTTGGGGTGATGGGGACATTTCTGGTGGTGAGGAGTGAGTATGGGAGGCAAAAAACAGTGGTGAAAAAACAGAGACAAAACCTTTGAGTTGCACCTTTGCTGCACCTCTTGCTCTGCTGAATGTGAAAACACAGCAGCTCCTAACTGACCGGGTGACAACTGGAGCCAAGCTAGCTGCCTCCCTCCTGCTCCTCTGCAAGGAGACTGTAACCACTCTGCTTTCTCTACCAGTTTCTCTGCTGTCTCTGCGCTTTTCTCATTATGAGAGCAGACTGTGGCCGTGGTCTCCATCTAGAGCATGTTTTGTTGTCTGGAGGTGTCTCTCTCCAATAGAGAGAGCCTAAGGCAACTGTGCTGCTGGATTAGATGCCTCTGGTAAATGCCTAAAGCCCAGTGGGGCAGATCCCACCGAGCTGAATTATGCAGCTAATTTAAATTTAAATTTAAAAATGTTAAAGAACATTTTGCTCTTACACTGTTAGATTATGGTGAAGACTATCTGTTCCACTTTTTAAACATAACAAGTCTGTTCTCTTTCCCCCTTCAGGCACTTGCTTTCCTCTCCCTCTAGAACTTTTCATTAGTGGAAAATTTGTTTATGAGTATTTCAGTTCAATATGGTTTCATATTCCCTGTCTTCTCTGTCCAACAAAATAAAACTGCCAGTGTGATTTGGTGTGACAGTAACGACTTTAATACCTTTCACTGAATCCTCTCTATGCTGAGACACCGCTTCGTGTTATTCCTTTAACACCCGCGCATAGTGGGTCTCCATAGCCTCTCTACTAAGCAGCATTGGATGAGCAGACCAGCTGTCTGACCAACCTGGCTGTGCAATCTTGCCATCCCTCTGGGTAGCAAGGACATCAGACTGGGGCCCTAGTCAAGGCTGAAACTATTTGAAGGCTCAGGATCCTTCCCTGGCATGCCTGCAAAATTCATTGCCTTGTTTGGCCACTGGGGAGCTCCAGGTATCCCCCTGATCCCGGAGGAAGGGGCTAAGTGAGAGCAGAGGGAGAGGAAGGGCTTGTGCTTGATCTCATTGGCTGTGAGTTACTTCGGTAGAGGGAGTGAATCTTAATTTTGAGAAACTGCACTTCTGAATTTTGTCAGAAATAATTCTGACAAATCTTCTTAGGCTATGTGGTTGTTCCCGGGCGTTTCCTATTCCTGTTGATGTGAAGGGTGTAACTAACCCTTGTTATCACAGGACCCACTTTGAGAAAATTGGTGTAACTTTAAAAGAGCCCCTGTGGATATCTCAGCTGAAGCAGTTGATAGTTAGGCTTCCAGCGACTTAAAGGTGGCCAGAAGGAAGTGCCTTTATTACTAGAAGCTGTATTGCTTGAGTGGGAATCAAGGGAAATATTATTGTCCTGCACCACCAGATGGGAAGACATGGGTGCACAGATTACGCCAGGCTTGTTCCTGACCAACATAAAAGTTAGCCAAACAGAATTTAGCTGAGAATACATTTCTGTAGAAGACTAATTTCTCTTTTTCCATTTTAGCTAACAATCAGAATTACTCTGACAAGTTGTCATTAGTTTGCCACTGCACAGAGGGAAAAATCTTGAGTGTTGTGAAGACCCTTTAAAATGGAGTAGAAAGACGCTAACAAAACTGAGCAACTAATTACACTTTGTGGAGTTTATTGTGCCTTCAAATAGTCATGTATTACTGCCAATAAAAATAATGGGAATTAAGTGCATACACTGATGAAAGAATATACATGAATAGTTTATATTTCAGTCTATTGAAATAACAGACTTCTAATTTTTCTCATTCACTGAAAAGAGGAGCTATAAAGACAAAAATAATTTTTTTATATTAATACTGTGAGCACATCTGTGAGTTTTATTATCAAGCAAATGACCATGGAGAATGACAGCTTTTACATTTTAGTAACTGCCAATATTCTGCTTTATTTTTTTTGCCTTAAGATAGAATAAAATTGTAATTAACAATGTTTAACTGACCTAAACATCACTGTAAAATGTGTGCTGTTCAATAAAAATGTGATATACTTGCTGGTGTATAAAAATAGGGCTTTTTAAAGCCCTGAGACTCTATTTTAAGAAATTTTGTGAGTATGCCTTGCTTAGAAAGTATTTTTAAAAGATACAACAGCAAATGATGCATACAGAGCGAAACCTTTCAAACTCTTCTTTTCCAGAAGGAATTATACTAATGTTTAATTTTTTCAAAGTACAGGAGCATTAGTTCTAGATTATAAGGTGATAAAATTAGCTTCTTTTTCAGGTTGTTGCAAGCAAGTTCAATGCATATTACTTATGTGTTTTATTTTCCTAAGTGATTCCAGCTTTTCCTCCCCTGTCTTCAGTTCTGAATTATACTAACATCATTAGCTAATGAAGGAGTAGACATATTTCTGTATTGAAAACTTGCATGAAACAGAGGTGATAGTTGGAATATCATGAATCTGAACTACATTATTCTTCAGAAATAATAAAATGATTTGGTTTCACCGTATCACAGAGCTGGTAGAGCTTGATTCTTATTCGTACTACAGTAATATAAACAGGAACTAATGAGTGAAATTAAAACACACTGGAATAAAGCTGGGCTACAGAAGATCAGTCTTTGCTGATTTATGTTGCAGTATAACAGAAAAGAGTTGGATTCATTGCAGCCGCACAGTAAAAGCCTTTATTTGTCATTTCAGATTATTGCTTTCAATTAACAGAAAGGAAAATAGTACAGCTTTTCTTTTAGTTCTAGTAAGCCACAGTAGCCTTTCCATCTCTTTGGCTCATTCTGTTCAGAAAACTATGGAAGAAACTGTTAACATAGATCATTACCAGGGATTCCTTATCTGGTTTAAACTTAGAGATGGACAAACAGGAATAATTCTCTCCTTAGTGTTTTCTTTACATTTTATCTTTAAATTATTGTACTTTTATGATGCATTATATTTTTTGCCTTGAGCAGCCTGTGCTTATTTTTTCTGTTCCCCCACACACTCCCTCCATCTTTCATCTTTCTGATCATTCCATCCCAACACTCCAAAAATCCCAATTTGACAGTGATTAACCTCATATCCTGTTTTTTTAGAGGAGGCACAACAGTGATAAATTCATCCTTTCAACAGAAACCTTGACTGAGGTAGTAATTCTGTGCCAGTTTCATTGCCTGAGATACACAGAGAATGAAGTTACGCAAACCTGAAACTGTATATTCCTTAATGTGGTTTGGGTGCCAAGGTCATCTGCAGCCTTTGCTCTTTGCATTATCATTTGGAGCCACCTGCAGGCAGAGAATATAATTCTAGAAAAAGAAAGGATTTTTGTCACATGCTATTTGGAAGCCTGCTGTGATTGTGAACAGCTGCAAAAAGAACTTTTTTCATGACCCTGTGTTTCAGCATAAATGTTGTAGGGTTTTTCAATACATTTTTCTCTCTGCCCATCTAGGCATGGACCCAATATCTGTGTCACTAGAAGAAAATAATGGAAAAGAGGCTGTGATCTGTGAGAGTAAAGTCTGTTCACACAGGTGAGTGAAAGCAGAGAGGAAGCTGAAGCTGAAAACCTCTGCAGTGACACTCAGGACATGAGTGGATGGGCACATAGGGGCAGGAGTCTTTAAAAAAGGAGGGGGAGAGTGGAAACAGCCAATAACTTTGTGGACCAGGAGGAGACAAATTTAGATAGGTAATTTGGCATGCAAAAAATAATAAAAATTTAAAATGGAAAAACAGTACAACAGACTGTGATGACTTGGCATTCACTTGAATAAGGGAGAACTTTGTTTCACTTGCTGCAAGGATGAGAAAAAGGAACAATATCCCCAGTTACTCCCAATGCCAACTGGGGGCCTCAGCTGGACTCCGGAATTCAATTCCTTCATTTGACAGTAATGATGCTGTCAACTTTGCCCATTTCATGCTGTGAGGATTCAAAATTGCTAGAACCCACTGAGGATATAAACAGCTTTCCATATTTATAACCCTTTTAAATTTTGTTTTGACCACCCATGTTGATCAGTGTCCCCTTACTATCTTGGGAAGATTGCAGGTGAGTATGTGAAATGACATTAACTCTAATCAAGAGACATACCACTTCAGTGAAATGTAACATTATGCATAAATTAATTTCCTATCAGTGAACTTAAGTGTTTATCCTTCATATTTTCTAAGTACTTCCCAGTCTCATTAAGTTTTCTGAGTGGCAGTGTATCAACTGCCTTCCAAAAGTACATTTGCATTATTTACTGCCCTTGTTTTCATCGAGTCTCTTGGTAAGTCAAACTAAAAGAGTCACTTACAGACTTATGTCTTCTTTTAGCCAAGGTATACTAATTATTTGTAACGCTCTACATTTGCTTCTCTGAGACCACCACATAAACAAACCAACAGAAGGCCTGGCCATTTTCCCCATGTAGCCATGCAGGAAATTATCTTCTTCTTTTCTACTAGATATGCAGATGATAAAAGAGGATCTTTTTCTCAGAAGCGTATTTTCCTCAGGTAGTGGAATTCACCCAAAAGTCATTTGTTTTAACCATCTGTCCCACTTCCCTTAGTGTTGAGTCATCCTTAGCATCCCCATGGTTAGCCCATCTATTATAGGCTGTAAAATAGCCTAGGTTATCTTTCTCTCTGTATGCATGTAATTGGCTGCCATACTATTTATTGTAGTTTGTCTTTCTTGTCACTGATTGTCATTTTTAATTTATGAAATAGGAAATTTTCATGGGAAACTTCTTAGAGTTCTGTGGAGGAAGAAAAATATGGAATGACAAAGGGGAGATAAAGACAAATTGCGTGGAGTGGACTGTGATTAGCAAATAAACAAGGCAGGAAGTAATGCAGAATGAGTGGACAACTTGATGAGGCTCCCAATCTGCTCAGAGATCCAATAGCACGATGCCAGGTTCTCATGTTTCAGCAAGGGAGCCTCTGGGGCGAAAAAATGGAAATAGGAACAAAATAGTTCCTTGCAGTAGGTTGGGAGGTGATTTGTGGTCTAGGGTCCTTTCTGCAAAGCATCCGAGGTGATCAATGGGACCAGAAGTCTTTGTTAAAAGGCTTTTATTCAAAAGAAAACCCTCATGAAGACATTTTCCATTTACTAATTCTGCTCTCTGATGCTGTGGTTTCATCCAGTTCTGTTGGCTTAGGATACTCTGAATTTACACTGAGATAACTGAGGAAAGCACATGATGTAGAATCTACAAGGAGTCACGTAAAGAGGTTTAATTTCACAGCAGCCACAAAAGTTTAATGAGCCCAAGTTTCCATTGTGAAGTAATTCCTCAGTGTTAGCCTTCATCTCAGCAGGGGTTGTCCATCAGCATGTGCTGCTCACATCAGGGCAACATGACTTTCTAGTAAAATATCTAAAAGTGGACAGATGCAAGTAGAAGCTAGTGATGTTAAGGTTGTTGATGTTGTAGAAGACCCTAAATGCCCAAGGTTAGTGCTCTACTGAAATAGACAGGAACACAGCCTCCTCTTTGACAGGCTACAATATCAAAGAGACTAAGGGAAGGACATCAGTGGCAGAAGACGACAAAGGTGTAGTTAAAAACAAGGTGAACTGAGTCTGTTGTTTGTAATGTATTATATCCCTTGGGATCAATATTCAGACTTCATCTGTCCTTGTTTCTTGTTCTATAAATCACCTAGCTGGAGGGACCAGCTGTAACACACTGAAGCTCAATGACATAATAGGAAGATGAGTGGGGAACTCAAGGCAAACAGCAATCTGATGTTCTCTCAGCAATCTGAGAGAACTACACCCTCCTTTATAAATTTCTTGACATGCCAAATGAAATGTAATGCTGACAGATGCAAAGTAATACTCCACAAAAATAAACACAAGCAGAAAATGAGTAGAATTGAGCTACAAGAGAAGGACTTTGAATAAGACCTTGAAGAGATGATGATACTTACTCAAAAAATGGTTTGATGATAAGGGAAAGCAACTTGAAAACACAGGAATCTTGGAATACAAAAACTACCCAGTGACATTTGATGAAATGCTAAGAATGCTGTATGTCTCTAACTCAGCCACTGTGACTCAAAATAGTAAGCAAACAAAAAAGAGGGAAAAAATTTTGTTCCTGATTTATACAGTATTAAGCTCTCCCAAGCTGCTGGAGGCAGCTGGCTCAGGAGAGAATTTAAATACCCCTACAACCCCTGTTTGGGTGGGAAAAAATATTGGTGAATTTGTTTCACCTGTACTGTTACCATGGAATATTCATGCCTTCTTCCTCGCAGCCTTCTCCCTAACACAGTGACCAGCAAGGACACAGGAACCACTCAGGTCAGACTGTGATGTCTCAAGTGGATACTCACCTTTTGGCCTCTTTCTTGCCACGGTGCCTGTACTTATCACACCAGAGTTTTGTTTCTGTCCCAGGACATCACTGGCTAGATGCAGCTGTGGTTGGCAGCTGTTGTCTCAGAGTGGGGAGGAGGATGCAGAGCTGTACCACAGTCAAAATTCAAAACAAGCACTGAAGTGATACCCGATTCCTGCAGGATTATAAAATCTCTTTGATTTCACTTGTTCTGGCTTTCTACCTGTGTAACTCAGGTGAACCTACAAAGCCTTCATAAAGCCAAGCCACTTCATCTCTCAATCCCAGGGTTTACCTTCTTCTCCTGTAAGGACCTGTCTTCTTGTTTCACAGATCAGATGGTTTCCATGCAGATCAGTTTCTTTGCCTGGGTAGGACAAGTGGAGCATAGGACCACTGTTACTTCACTTTCCTTGCTACAAGAAGCCTGTCTAGATCATCATGAGAATTTGCATTCCTCTTACCTGTTTATGCCATTTTGAAGTTAGATGTCAGTCAAAGCTCCCTTTGTAGTCAATCGAGAGAGTCAAACACTCCCAGAGCAAGAGTCATTCCATCTTGAGGTTTAATATAGGTGGGAACTACTTACCCTTCCTGTTATCTGTGCGGTGAACCCAGACAACTAATTTAAACTAGAGGCCTAGTTTTTAAAAGATTGACGTTAAGATTACTCAGGGATGAGGAATCTAATAGTAAATAGGATCACTTCCCAGTGGCCTGATCTGTGCCCTTCCTGAACTGAGAGAGGTGGTCTCAAAATCCTTCTAGCAGATACTACATCCAGGTACAGAAGGCAAATCTGTTGCCAGCCTTGTATAACTCATGAGACAATTTACTAGTAATAGAAATCATCTTTAGATAGAGGAATATTTGGCCTCTGCTAGTGGATCCGTGTTTTAATGTGGAATGCCTGTACTAATATGAATTAAATTAGGGAATTAACATTACTGTACCTGATGGGATCCTTAAGCACTACATTCAGCCTGGCACAATGGGACAATCTTAAATTCAACTTGGATTAATCCTCTTTGTTTTAGTAAAAAGTACAGACCAGAGAGTAACTTTTTCATAATACTGTAATATAGGCTACAAGTTACTGTACTTCGGAGTCAGTGTCTTGAGTGTTGTGATTATTTATTCCTTTATTCCACAATAATTTTCTGTATAAAATTAAATTAGGTCTTGTGAATGTTAACTTAAGAGTAACAGAGTAAAGCTGAGGAAACGAAGAGATAAAATTATGCAGAACTTCACATCAGACACTCATTAGACAGTACGAATTCTGTATTTCATACTGAAAGAAGTAGGATAAACATCTTCATAATTTGTCTTTAGCTTTGCTAATTAATGTTTGGGCAATAAAATTTTGTTAAGTCCCTCTTTTATCATAATAGAGTAAAAACATACGACTGTGGAGAAAGAATTGCTGGCTGGTTCTCTGTGTTTCTTGGTCGTCCGTGTCGC
This sequence comes from Brachypteracias leptosomus, assembly GCA_013401335.1. NCBI lineage: Eukaryota > Metazoa > Chordata > Aves > Coraciiformes > Brachypteraciidae > Brachypteracias > Brachypteracias leptosomus. The sequence continues at coordinate 145,030 of VYZX01002676.1, read as the reverse complement.
TTGATAAGACAAAGTTCAGACATGAAAAACAGGTCGCATCAGAAAAATACAAAAGGTATGTTGTCATTCTTAGTATTTGTGATTCCTCACGTAGTAAATACCAGGCTCAGGGACTTCATAATGAGTATATAACTACCCAAATAAAGGGTGAAAGAGTCATCCAATATTGATCTCATAGGTTTCAAAGGCTACATTTGTATCCAAACTGTGCTTATGCTGCCCTTCTACTTCTTACATTAGGTGAAAATTATACAGATACACCAGTCTGTTGGGTTATTTTTTTTGTCATCATAGCCATGATTTTGTCTGGAAACTCAAAGATCATTTTGAAAAATGATCATGAAAAATCTATAACGAATTTATTCTTAGACCAAATTATGTTATAAAAGGATCAAATTGAAAGAGAATCGAAAATCCATAGATAGCGCTCTTGTAAATTGTTTTACATATTTGGTAAAATTTTAGATCTGTCTTAGATTCTAAATGCATTGCATCACTACCGCTTAGAGGTTTGAAGGGATTCTTGGAATCTTTCCTTAGTGTCTGGAGCTGAATGAATAATTTTTTAATGAGAATGAATAAGAGATCGAAGGAAAGATGAAGTGAAATTACTAGTGTAATCTTCCTGGTTTTTAACAATAATTTTAGAATGTTGGATTGATTTTTTTAGGTTTGTCATCTGCTACAAACATCTCTCTCTCTCTCGTGAATGAAGCACAATACCTCCTGATAAATGTAGCAAGCATTCTGCAACTGAAAGAACATATTTCTGCAAGGTAAGGTCCTTCTGTCTCCAAATGTCTCTCTGTGGTTTTGGATTCCAGAATCTTGCTGTAAGATCCCAATATGACTGTTTTATCTGGAAATTTAGAATAATTACTTGTCAGAGCTCAACAAAAATACAGGTACTAAACTGCTACAATTGCTCATTCCTATACAACTTCTGAAAATTTGGATTAAATGCTTGAGCATAATCTGTCTGCCAGTCATCTCTGGGAAAACTTGAACAAAATTTTGTTAAATGTTTTGGTGACAGGAA
>VYZX01002676.1:20075-133359 GCA_013401335.1 Brachypteracias leptosomus | reverse complement strand
TTCTGGAGAAACATTTGCTGAATCATATTGGCCACTAGATTCTTACAGCATAAACATCTAGTGATGAACTACTTAATAAACCTTATTTTTTCTTTGTCAACTCTGTGAGACAGATTGGAAGAGCCATTGGAAATAGAGGAAATAATCCGACGTTTCCGTGCCAACATTGTCATCAGTGCACCAGAGTCCTTTGAAGAAGAAGAGTGGGGTGAGATTTCAATAGATGCTCTGCAATTTCAGGTGGGGACTCATCTCTCTTGTCCTGCTCCCAGTCTATCACAATGTATTTTGACCGCTAGAGACAGACAATTTTTTGCAAGGCTTTGCCTGGAACATGGNGCTTTGACTGGAACATGGGCGGCACAGTTTGTGCAGATGAAATTTATGAAGTATATAAAAAAAACCCAACATGTTGTGACCTGTGGCAAACATACTTCAATATAATTGAGAGGTTTGGACGTATTTCTCCACACCATTTTTTTTTATTTCATTATTCATAAAACTTCCTGCCTCTATCCAACTGAGCAGAATAATAATCACTGTTTTGAGGCAGAGTTTGCAGCAAATATTAAACCAGCATGTCACGAGAGAATACTGGTTGCTCTTAAGCATAATAGTCTAAATGTAACCTTAGATTGCTGCACATCAAGCAACTGATTGCCAAAAGACTGGACATGAATACAAGTGAGTGAACACTGTCTGTGGCCCTCTGCTGTATACATTTTTACTTAATCTCCATTCAAGACATGTTTCTAAGTCTAGTGTGGTAGGGCTTTTCGTATGTTATGCTTCATGTCATACCTAGCAACATAATGTGCTTTGTACTGTAAGGAAAATGCTGAAGAGTCAGACTTTGTTGGCAAATACATTCTTTTGAGAAAAACTTCAACAGAGAATCCATGAAGCGGCAACATGTGAAACCTAAGGGAATGATGCACACATGTATTCCATGTTCTGTTGGATTTGTCTGGTCCTTAGATGTGAAATACGTATTTGAAAATGCATTGCCTGGGGTGTGAAAGTGGCTTATTCATTGTTTTCATAGGGATTATAATGAAGGTGTGAATAACAGAAGTGCTAAGGGCAAGTCTAGAAGCTGAGGTAGACAATGCTCCTATTTCTTTCTGGTCAGCATACTGTAAGAAATTGAGAGGCATTTTTTCAGTAAGGGTGGAAAATATGACGTATCTGCCCTTTTCTTATGTGTACTTTGATCAGTAAGATATAGTATGAGTTATAGAAAATTGAGGAAAAATTTCTTTAGGTGGGAGATGAGGAACACAAAGGACAAAATCCTTGATATATAGCTTGTTAGAGGTTGGAATTGCACTAGGGGATGTAGCTCAGAATCCTGTTGGGGAAGATACTGTAAAACTACAAAACAAAAAGGCATTCCTGTTTCTGGCATTGAAATACCTTAGGAATACAAGCTGAAAATAGACAGACTTATGCAACTTGCATTATCTTTTCCAGTCTCTGCTATGTCCTTATTCAGATACTGATGTAGTAATAGTAGAAATTATGATAATGGTGCTTGATGCCAGAAAAATGGTAGAAGAAGCTGTTGAACAAAGCAAAACAGGGAAAATACTTCCTTCTCTGTCTTGTTTTCGTGTTCTTTTAATAAAATATTAAAGCTGTGGAAAATCGTCTTCTGAAAAAGCTGAGCCAAATGTATGGTTTTGATATTACACTGAAGAGTTGTACAAGCAGTTCTAGATGTATCTCAAAAAACTAAAAGAGCACTTCGAATCAGCATATAAAAACATTTGCAGTGTAAAGTTTAACTATTTGCCCTATTTGAAATTTACGACACATTTTACAAAAGTAAAACGTGTATGTTGGGATACTGTAGGAACAGTTAGATTCTATAATGTACAGCTTTGCTAAACTTCAGGATGCAATATTAAGTGAAACTGCAATTTGTCTTACTTATTCATTTTAATGCTTTAAGAAGAAATTTGTTATAGGGATTTTTCCCCTAAAAACACACCCTAGTTCAAACAAGAGTTAACTTCAGCATCTGTGCTCTGTATTACATATGATGTTTCACTAGAGAATATCATTGTTCTTTCTCATTATGTAAACTTGTGAAAATTCACATTTTGTGTTCTGATTATCCATAAGTGCCATGCATATAAGAAAGACATTGTGCATTTCAGCTACACTGAAACAATGTGAAACAAACCCAAGAAAACCCTCCTTGGGTTAAATCCTGAGGCACTGGCTCAGTTTTGTATTCAGTTCTCCTTTGGGCAAGCAGCCCTGCCAGCCCGTAGATGAAGTGAAGCCACCAGGAAATACAAATATGTAAATGTTTGGTATTTCACAGGTTCTGTCTCTGGGAAAATTTTCCTTTAAAAAAAAAAGAAAGGAAAAAGTGAATTAAAAATTCATTGAGACCTTTTCAAGTAGACCCTTTGAAAATGTACCTCCTACATTAGGTAAGCAGGCCTGACCTCTTACATAATGAAAGCATAAAAGAACACAGGAAAGTTCTGTGAAAGGTTTGTGTTTAACGTATTATGGTGGTCAGAAGCTTGTACTCTTCTGTGATGTACTACTTTGATATACGTCTGTGAACTTTCTTTAACTAAAATTTCAGGTTGTTGGCCCATGTAATAGATGTCAAATAATCTGCATTGATCAACAGTCTGGGGAACGAAACAAAGAATTTCTGCAGTCTCTGTCTGCTGCCAGAGGTAGAAAGGTCAGTACGGTACTCCAAGATAATTCTACATGAAAATGTAGTGACTTCAGTGCATGCATAGTGAAATATCTGCTGAGAGAATATTCACGATTAAGTTTTCATGCTAATCAGTAAAAAGAGGATGCACTTACAACCCAGATATGACATGGTTTATTTCCATAAAATGCTCAACACAATTTTAATTTTATTTTTTTGTTACTTTTTACTGTGCTTGCTTTTTTCAGTATGTACAACTTTACAATGTCTTTATTTTGGTCTTGAAAAACACAAGCTGATGCACTGATGTCATTCAAGAAGAGAAATCCGCAGAAAATTCAGAAAGCATTTGAAATGATACAGTTAGCTCATAAGACTAAACTTTATTCTTACTGTGAGAAACTACTTAGCAGGAAGAACAGAGCAGATGTGAATATAGTCAAAGTGGAGAGTAATTGATTAAGAAAGTGACTGGAGAATAAGTGTGAAATTCAGGGATTCATTTGGACTCCTGCTCTCTGAGGTTACATTGCTTCTTGGAATTGTGAGCAAAAGCTTCACAAATCTCCTCATAAGTATTTATTTAGCTGAAAATCCTTACTCTAAATTCATTATTTTCTGTTCGTTAAGCTTGTATTGTAAAAGTTCGTTAGCTAGTCAGGACTCAGAAGCTTCACCAGTACCAGCCAAACGCCAGAGATTGGGCACAGCACAGGGGCAGAGCAATAACAAGTAGGTTGAAAATCGTTCACCCAAACAATGCACAAGTAAGTTACAAATAACACATTCTTTGTTTGAAAAAAAAATACAATAAATTGGTTTGTCTCAGTGACTCATTAAGCACACAAAGAGCTACATTTTGAGTGACTGTTACCCTTGGTGCATAGCTCCACCGGCTCCATCTCAGAGCCAGGCCCCTGGTGCAGAGTGAGGCAGGAGAGGCGAGCAGGCCAGGCCGGCTGTCCAGGCACAGCTTCCTGCTGACCTGAGGTGACTGAGGGTTGCACAGCAGGCTCTGGCATCCAGATCGCCAGAGCACATCTGCCTTTGTGCAGTATGCTCCTGGCCATGGTGGGGAGCCTGAGGACAAGAACCCTCTCCAGGTAATGGGGAGCTACAGCTGGAACATCTCTGAGACTTCGGAGCACATTCTTGTACTCTGGGCAGGGATGCTGCCCAGCTGCCATATGGGGTGCAGTATGTGGAAGACTTTCTCCACCCACATGGGTTTTACTGGATTATGACTTGAATCTTTCCCAGGGGGATGGCATTCTATGTTCAGGAACCATCTCAAAAAGCAACAAAATGTTACCTCAGACACAGATTCTGAGAAGAGGCAAATCATCTTCTGCATGTTTTCTGCAACAAAGATGAGCTTCTCTTTGATTCTGATTAACTCAACAATGCAAAGATTTTCTTGAGGCAAGCACTCCTGGAACCAAGTAGCTCGTTCAAACAGAACTAGGGCAGAGAGAGCAATCCAGGCTCTTGAGAACAGCCTGGCACTGGATGAAAGAGACACGGCAAGGCGAGGTGCTGCAGAGCAGGGCAGTGCTCAGTTCCCTCCTCTGCACAATGATATTCATGGTGCAAAGAACCAGCTTTTTTTATTTTTCCCAGCCTTCAGCACTGCTGGCAGATGGAGTCTTGTGAGCATACCCTGCTCTACATAAGACCAAGTCCCCTGGATTAGTTTGACAGCTGAAAGAGGTAGTTCGAACTGGTAGTTTTGCCTGAACTGGTCCGAGAAGAGATCAGAGCCCATCCTTCCTGCAGGTCATCTGTGGGGTGATGGTCACCAGTTGGTTATCAGTGAGTAGCACTTGAGGCTACAGCATCTTCAGTGTGCTGAGCAGACCTTGCAGAGGACATTGATCCAAACCTTTCACAGTTCACAGTGGGAGAGAAAAAAAGTTCATGTGACTGTGTTAAATTGCAGAGCTAATCCTTCGGTGACTCATGTCTCTAGCACGCGCTTTTCTGCTAAGGAGTCATCTAACAGACTTCATTTTCTTTTTTATCAGATACAGATTCAGTGAAGGAATTTAGCAGTGTTTGTTCCCCGCTGCCAGTAATGTGATTCTAACTACAAAAAACAAATGCAGCAAAATAAGATTTAAGCTAATTTCTCAATACAAGGCAAATTGACATTTTTTTAAAGGCTGTTGTAGTTGTTTGATTTCCAGAATGTTAAAATTCTGCACATACGAATGGATAGCAAATCCTGAATGCTTAACAAGAAAGCCAGATGTCAATATTTACCATTTTGTTTTGTTTTTCCAGGAACACTAACCTGGAAAAATATATAGAACTTTATCAAACTAGTAGCCCAAATGACAGCACTGCCAATGAACTTCAATAACGAGCTAAATAAAGTAAGGCTTATGAGAGGTAGTTCGATAGGTATTTCTGAAATCATATTTTTCTCCATCCCTCTGAGACTCTTGAGAACCTACTGCTCCAAGTTGAAAGATTGAGGCTTTCCATGGAGGGATTGCAGCTGAAAGTCAGAACCATCTTCTGTAATTAGCCACATAAGCAATTTGCCTGTTTCTTGATAAATGTAAAGCAGGGTGCTAAAGCCTGGCCAAACACTTTTTATGAAACCTTTTATCTCATTGTTTGAAATAAAACACAAACACTTCTACAAAGTGAACTTGACCTCTGTTGCCATCGGTTCTGAAGAAACACTCATTAAGGATTCCTTCTGTAATTTTTGACTGAAGAGCAAAAATGAGCTCTCCTTCTGTGACAGAGCTCTCTCTCTTACTGCAGGAGACTACAAAAGATTGGATAACTACATTAAACAAATAACATAAAAATAGCCACACGCTGGTTCACATGCATTGCCACCCAATGCAAAGCACATACAGAAAGAAAGGAGAAGACATTGAATTCTAGCCCATCTTCTGTGTTTTGCAAATGCAGTTTAATGCTAACAACAGCAGAAGCCCTGTGGATAGATTTGCAGCACTGCTATAAACTGGGACTAAACTGTCAAGGTAGCCAAGGCAATTGCGTTAGCAGCCTGCCCCAGCATAAATGTATGGATAGCAGTACATCAAGAGAAATCCATTATGTTTGCACATGCCCTCATACACTAAAATGCTTGTGTTTTTTCCTATGGGCTGTTGATCCTCCTTTATGTATCTCATTATGCCTTGGGAGAGTTTCTTTCCCTGCAGAATTAGACACCATGCCTTTGGATTGCTCACTGAAACGTTAGCAAGGATAACAAATGACTTCTCTTATCTGATGCATCATTATCATCATTTTCATAGTAATTCAGAGCTTTACACTACGCAGTGCTTTTCATCCAAAGATCTGGAACATTTGCAAACAGTGATTGATGTAATTAATAGACCTCTGAAATAATATGGTTCTCTTTCCTCTTTGGTGGCTGAACTAGAAAATGCATTTATTTAAGGTAGAGCAAAAGAAATTCAGTTCTTAGGAAAAAATTTTGCTGTCCAGATATTTTTCAACAAAAATAGGTGGGGACTTTTGACACTAAGTTAAAAGTTTCCCTTTTTTCCAATATGAAAAATCAGCAAGCTGAAAATGAGTAATTCCACACTCCTGTTTTGTAAGGCCTTACTAATAAGTTTTGGTGAATCCAGAGCTAATAAAACATCCTTATGTTAATACATTTTTTTTTTTGGCGTAATAATTGCATCTCCTGAACCTTTGCAATGAGACGGAGGTTATGCAGTATCATTTACATGCTTGTTACACATTCTAGCAGGGCACTTTCCCTTCCAAGTACTAGTCTGAATTAACTGACTTTTTAGGAGCTGTTGCTTGAAGGCATCTTGCCTCAGCCTTTGTCAGATGTAGCACCTCAGGTTTCTACCTTACAAAAGGAGATACTGCACCCAGGATTTTTCTCTGTCAGTGACTATTTAAGCAGTGTATATTACTGTTGATCCAGTAAAAGTACTTGAAACAACATGTAAGAATGACAGCATTTTATGTTTCTCCTTTAAGTGAGTGTGATGACTATCATATGATTCACTGTTGGCAAGAATAAGTACATTTTATCTATTTCTCTCAGCCGTGAAATGTTGTGCTTTTTACTAATCAAGAAGCTTTAAATTTTTTGTCCCTGTGAAGTTCAAGAGTGATGGGAGGAGCTGCTACTGAGATCAGAAGACTGAACAGATAAGGACACAGAACTCACAGTCCAGGACACCCTGCCCAGTTCTTGGTGTGTTCTGGGGAGGTTATATGCAGAATAAAATGCCCTTGAAGTCAGTAGAAGGTAGCAACAGCAGAGAGAGATTATGCAGTTCATTGGAATAACTCTGCAGGCTGTAATCTCTGTGTCTGAAAGCCTCATTTTTCAGCAGTGAAATGTGAGAAGGGCCAATTTCTACGTTTTATCTTTCTCTTGAAACAGCTGAAAGGGCAGGATGCACAGCTTCCATGGTTGCTTGGGAGGAGGGGGTTGCTATTATCAGGATTTGCTGAGTCAATATTTGTAATCATTGAAGAAAAACAAGGAAATTTTCTTAAAAGATATTAAATCCACTTCTGGTAATCAAACCAAAATTTTGGTCCTAAGAACATTCATAAAAGAAATTGGTCAGCAATTCCAAGCAGGTATTAGTACTAAAATATATATACCATCAGTACATCATCACCTTGAAAACTGCTTAAGCATCACCCAGGCTCAGTGCTGAAAAAAGTACTATGAGACTTTTGATGCCAAATCAGAGTAGGGAAATATTAAGGACCAGTATTAAAACAGTATTTGAGAACTGCTGAAGATGACATGTATTCACACATGCCTTTTCTTAAATAATTCTGAATGGTTTAAGTGCTTTAAGAAAAAAAATCTTGCAGTGAACAATCTGCCCAGATTTATTTTAGTCTCGTTTTAAGATAAATCAAGATGTCGATACAGTAAATATAAATATAAACTTCCCATGTATCAAATAAGTTCGTTTACATGGATGAGTTATGAAATTCCTTCCTGCATGAGATGTAGTGTCGCATGGGCTAATATTCATTTTACAATAATTTTAGAGAAACCACAGCTTGTCAACAAATAAGAGAAAAGCAAGAATGGAAAAGTAACACTATGTACTTTAATCCTTTAAATGAAACACTTAACCATTTTATCATCATGGCTGATCCAGCACAGTCACTGTGCTAGAAGATTAGGGTCTTACTGTGCAGCAGTTGTTCCTCAGCATTAAATACTAGAACACTGACCATAAAGACCTACCCTGTGTGCACCAGCGTTGACAGCATTATGGTCACAGGTATCCAGAAAGTGTCATTAATAGGATAGGCCTGAGTTCCAGCTCATACTCCATATGTGCAAAATGCCAGTGAGATGTGGGATGAAGGAATAGCAGAAGTAGCCATTTTTTTTTTAATGTTTAGGATTACAAATTAAACAGAAAGACCCAAATTCAGGGTCTGAGGCCATGTTTGGATAGATCTCTACTTTACAGCATCTCTCTTACCTGGGAGTAGGTCTCAGCCTCACCTCTCACTAATTCTTCAGAGACTAAAAGCTCTTTCATGGTACGTCATGATAGTGCATCTTTATTTAATTATACAGTGTGAGTACGGGAGAAAACATACTGCCAGCATATTTAGTCCGTCAAATATGCTCCTTTAAATTCAGCTAACAATATTTTTTTTTAATTTATTGCAATTCCTTTTACCTACCATATTTTTCTAAACCTGCTATAAACGTAATTCCCTCAATTTCGGGATCAACGATCTGAACAATGGCAGTAAATAGAACAGGAAATTGAGAAGGAGAATAGAGTTTTTAATGAATTTCATTTGCTTATTTATTTACTTTTTACCTCAGAGTGACTGATACATTTTTGTTGTAGCCTACCAAAACAAAATACTTCTTACTGAAATCTGTAAAAAAACTTCAAGAAAATTAGTATTGGGTTTCCAAGGTCCTCAGTTTGAAGAGCAAAGACATTGTGAAATCTACAAATCAATTATCCATTGAACATGGTCTTCAGCATTTCTTTATTTCTTAACCTGTTTCTTTAACTATTCTCTGATCATTTGGAAAATATTATCATGAGATTGCAAGTCTGTTTCTTGTGCATTTCTAAATTCTTCACTGTCAGAAAACAAAACCATTTCCAGATCACACTCAGCTGTTCACAGCTACAACTGTAACATTCAACATGCTTAAAATCAAGACCACACATAAGAGTGAAGACACTGAGAGCAGGTTTTCAGTGCCTGCATGGGTTGTATGGCCAGTGGATGAAGTGGTTATTCTGTTCTTCTTTTCTTATTATTCTGTATCACAAGGACACATCTAAGTATTTCTAACATTTACATAGGATGGCTTCGCAGGTAATGACAGGTAACCAGTGGTAATCCTAATAAAACAGACTTTCTGAATTATTTCCTGTAAAATATACTAAAATATTAATAAAAATGAATGAAAGGCTAGACAGAACAAAGTTCTGTTATCAAAGTGAATCATTCATGGTAGAAGATGCGAGACTTTTCCTCACTGTTTGAACACACATGCATTCTCGTGCTGCCTAGCCTTTATTTGTGATAATGCATTAACAGTATTTGCCAGGAAGCCAAAACAGTCATTAAATGACAAGACTGTGAGGGAGTGTAAATTACATATGTGATACTATGGAACTCATGATGAAATACTATGTTATTTATCTATCCACTTACTTAAGGTATTCTTCTTGAATAGCATGCTGTTATTTTTTGTTTACCAGTCTATTATAGTTAATTAGTTTTAAATGTTCTTAATTACATGGAGATAGTACATACCTCCTTATTCTTAAAGCAACATTGTTTTTCTAAACATATCTGGGTTGTGAGATCCTCTATAGATCTGATTACTTGAACATGATTTGTGTCTCAATAAATATTTTGCTTTTTTCAGACAAACTTTGGCATATACCTGATGAACCAGCCCTTGCGCTCTTCACTGCCAGATATTTTATCGGTTGGCTCTCAAGTTCTTCCAGTGCTGAAGGAGAGTACAGAAATTCAGCCCCCAACATCCAGTGAAGAAAAATGCTCAGGATAGATTCTCTGGTGGAGATGAGATTCATATGCAATTCCAGGGAAAAGTCAGTTATGCAAAAAAAGAAAAAGCTTCCATTCATTTGCCTCTGGTTTAAGTCTTTTAATTTTCTATTTGCTGTAAACGTTATCAGATGGTAGAACCCTTGATAATTACAGCTAACCTACATGTTTTTGCTTGTGATTAGGTTACAGCAGCCATAACTCTATTTTGCTCAATTGCTTCAGGATGCAGCAGGTTTGATCAAGTTTTACTGGCAGATAACTCCCAAAACAAGCCCAACATCGTTGTCAGAAACGCACATCTCAATGAAGGAAAGTAAGCGCAACAATACACCACTTCCTTATGTTGCTTTGTTAAAACCACAACTGGGAGAGAGGATGCAGGACATATTTTAGAAACAATGTGGGTGGGAAGGGAACAGTGGGAGAGTGGCATGAGAGTAGCAGTCCGTTCAGCTCTTCAAAAGTGAAATGGAAGGTGATGCATGGACTGTCTGAAAGCGTTGGAGAAGAGGGAACTGTTACTAGGAAATCTGTGTCTCTCTCTTCAGAATGCCAAAAAGGCACGAAGAAGATTCAGTATGCTGTGTGCAGAGTGACTTTTATTACTTTTCCATCTGATTTATTTTATGTGATGACTTCCTACACACTTGTTTCCTTACATATTTGTGGATGTTGACACATTTTTTCTAATAGAGATTTTTCAACTAATACAGTCATGCTTTCTATACAACCGTTTATCCTCATTTATCCCTAATGGTCACTTAAGGGAACTCTTGGAAGTTTGGATTCTTCTCCATCCTGAACAGGTCAAAGTATTCTCTTTTCTTACTCTTTGTGCATGAGAATGTCTTTCTTAGAAGGCTTTTGAGTTCTTTACTCTCCTAAATATGACTCGTTCTTTCTGATTTCTGAGACAAAATGTCTGAAACCTAGGACTTAATCTGAAAAATTATTTATTGTGAAAATTAAAAATTAAATAAGTAAAGCAAGCCACACAGCAAAAGGCACATGGAAAGTCACTGTAAGGCAAGACTGAAGGTGGTTTATGATGCCAAATATGTGTCCGGCCAGCCCCAAGGTGATTTCATGCTTCCAGGAAATCCTTCTGGAAAAGAGAATTCTCCTAGATTGGCTACTCTATTGCCATTTGGGAAGTGAAATGTTGACCCTGTTAAAAGCAACATCAGAACTCGCATCCAGCATGAGTTAGGTCTTCCTCAGAGCAGTTTTGGCTCAAAGTGTGTGAAAGTGCTTCTGGCTGAAGCAATCCTTGAGTTGTTTGAGTATATCCCTGGAGGGGAGCAGGCAGCTTTGTGAAAGAATTGGTCAAACAGTCGTTCTTAAAGGGGAGTGACTACCCCAGAGCAGCATGCAAGGGGAAAGGGAAAGCACAGTGCCCAGTGTGCGAATCCCAATTCAAAGATGGTTTTTTTTCTTCCTTTTTTTTTTTTTGAACTGGTTTCTTCTTTCTTTTTTTTTTTTTGTTCTTTTGAAGAACAGGTTTTACTCACTTCAGCTGGAACAGACTCTTATTAGTCTCCCAGCAGAGCTTTGTAATGGAAATAAAAAGAGACATTATCTGTTTCTTACAACTTACCATGAAATACAGGAAAAGAGAGAAGTGTTTCATATGTATGTAAACCGAGGATCAGTTTTGAGAGTTGTACCTTCCACTTCAGAGCACAAGCAGTGCTCCTTGATGTCTGCTTTGAAAAGCAGGGATTTTATCTGTCTAATAGTCAATTACCTGATGTTGTAATGAGCAGGCTTTTTGGAACCTTGAAAAGCAGTTTCCTGGTATCTAATCTCTTAGCTGCTTCACTCTTTGCCTTTCTGTTATGCAGAACGTTGTTTTGTTGGCTAGGAAGCCAGGCAGCTCTGGCAAATTTAATATGAAGAGACCTGCTGTATGCTGACCTTCAGGTGATCTCTGATGCTTTGCTCTGTCCTCTTCACCTCACCAGTATGTCATTTGTTTAAAATGGCACAGAAGTTAGAAAAGGAAATTGAAAGAAAACCTTAGCAAGCTCTGTTTCACTTGTTATTGGATTTACTACAAAATAAGTCACTTTGGTACGCAGTAGCTTGACAAATACTGTTTGGGAATAGCCTTAATGCAATGTATGATAACTAAGGATGAGAGGATTTGAACTTTAAAAATGTCATGCTTGGTCATTTTGACCTAGTATTTACAGGCAATTACACTTTCTCTCTGCTGTGGCTTAGGACTATTAGATCAAGAATAATTTTGTCATTTTACAGGGTGGAAAAAAATATTTAATCTGCTGAATGAACATACCCATTAGTATATTCTGTGCATTTCCCAGAAGGAAGATCTTTGTGCTACAGTGATAAGAAATGTCACAACGCTTCAGATTGATGGAAGAGACTTAAGGAATCTTTCATCTCAACAAAGGATAATATTTCCCTTCTAGTAAGTGGAGTGTTCCCGCCAGTATTGATATGTCTTCCCAACAATGAAGACAAATTCTTTTCAGTGCCAATACTCTATGGAAAATGTTGAAGTAGGAAGAGTCACTTTTAAGTGATGTGTACTGTAAATTTGTAGAAAGAATATCCCTCTCATAATGTGAAAAAAATTAGCACAATGCAAAGCCAGGTACTGCAGGAATGAAAAGGGCATAAACGCTTTGAAAAACTGTATATGTTACATGGAAAGATTATATATTTTCTATATGCTATACTTCTATATACTCTTCAGGGTATATAGAAAAAAGATCATTTCATATGAATGCAGGCTCTTTCATCTAAGTACTCCCATTGCTGCAAAATTAAATCTTTGGACTAATTGCAGATATATGTTTACCTTATACAGATAAGGAATTTACTTAATACAGTATTTTCAGAGTGTTGTATGTAGAAAGTCCTCTACATATTTGAAAACTAAGTCCATATTTTTTTACAATTAATTATTTAGACACATTCCATTTTCTATGGGACTTAACTCCTTCTCAAATCTCAAGGCAAAAATGGTGATTATTACAAGCTCTAATAATAGGCAGGAGGCTGAAACCACAGAACATAAGTCAGCATTTTTAGGAGAAGACTCTGGACACTGTTTCAGATACAGTTTATGATTTAAATAGGTTCAGTGGCATCCTTCAAAATATGGTCAAAATTTTATGTCACTCTGTCAAAATTATACACAAATGGAAGGACTGCATAAAAAAAAGTGATTGTTCATAAATTGTAGAGGTTATGTTGCACATTTCTTCTTCAGTCTGGTTTTTAACTTTCTTGGAATTGAAACCAATAAAATATATATTAAGCATTCTTGACCTTTGAGCATTCTTGAGATGCTAAGTTCTGCTTGGAGACATTACCAGGCTCACAGGGTGAGTATGTGGCTCGGGACTGAAGGGATGTCTCATGGCTGCTGAGATTCATAGGTGAGATATTCTTCCAGCTATTGCACAGACAGCCTCTGGCTCTGTAAAGCCAGCGTGCCAGTCAGCTGCACCCTCAGCTCAGGCCCTGCACAAAATGCACTAATAATCACCAGTTTCCTTTAAAATATGTCCAGAGGCAGTCCTGTTGGAGCTATCTCTGGTATCCAGAGGTTGGAGTTCTCACCAATGGTCTTGGAGAAGAGAGGGTTCATTTACCTCTCCTTTGCCTGGAGGGATCCAACACCATCTTTCTCCACTGCCTAACTCATCAGTCAGTAGGCGAGACTGGGGACTTAACAGGACTGGGTGTGTGTGGGAATCACAGGGAAGGATTATCCTTCCCTTCTCATGAGGTTTACATGGAAATGATCCGTGATTCAATGAGCCAGTGAGAGACAGGGACATGGGCACATTGAGGCAGGATCCACGCATGACTCTGAGCTACTCATACTCTGTAACCCAATGGTTAGGTCACTCCTATGGAGATGAAAGATGTGGTTATGTCCCTGTCTCTCTGATTATACAGCTGTCATGAAGCAGCTACTTGGACAAAACATAGACACAGGTCCCAGAGAAGGGAGAAGAAAGCAGAGCACTGCTCTCCACTGGGCATGTGAGACAGTGGGTTACAGCAGCTCTTCTTCTTCTTCCAGCCACCAGCATTTATGTAGAAGCTGGAACTTCATCAAGAAGAGGAGAAAGCCCCAGGCATATTTTGCAATAGGCCATTAAGGGAAACACAAGTTTGAGTCCTCAAAAGCAAAAATGGAAATGAACCCATGTTTGTGACTTCTTCCTAGGTGCACCAGCCGCAAGGCCAGAGTGAAAACAAAAAAATGGGGGAGGGAAAGAAAAGTGGCATCTCCTGCAAAGATGAAAAGAAAATAGTGATACACATGCCTTCACCACCCAGTTTGTAATTTTTTTAGGAAAGAAAGGACGTAGGTATTTTCAAGCCCATAAATCAGATTCAGAGAACCCAGAGTAAGTCATCAACACAGAGGTGCCTCTTAAGCAAGGTGCCATTTAAGAGGCCTTTCTTCCCTCTCTTTCATGTGAACTAGCTTCCTTTGCTGCTCACTCAGTGCAATGGTTGTTGTGGGTCCCTTCCACTGGAAAAGAAAATAGGCAGGTGCTCTGCCTAAGGAGCAAAGTGGCTTACTTAGAACTGTGGACAGGGAGGTTTGACATGGGGTGTGCTTGAGCATTGCTGCCGTGTGCAGGGGTACAACAGAAACCTCTGTGTAATAATCCCAGAAATACACATCACAGAACAAGTTGGTCATTTTCCTGAAGTCATTCTGGAAGGGTGATATTCAAGAATTGTGCTGTTGGGGAACAAACCATGGCAAAGACAAGATGGAGGAAGGGGACAAACAAAAAAAATGTATGTTGTAGCATTTGCCACTGAAAATTGCTGAGGGGCATCTCAAATACCCACCACGTAAGATGAGTTTCATGGCAAATTTGAGATTACATTTATCTCAAATGAAGAGCCTTTGGTCTTGCATAGCTCATGTGTAGCCTATAATTAGCTGCATTTCTATATTAAACCCAGTTTCTTCTGTGAGACAACTTATTCCAGACTTGCAACCAAAACTTGTCAACACACTGCAAATCTGGGTGTCAACATCAGCTTCTCCTAGATAAACAGTAAGTTCCATCTCTGAGCCCATCTCATACTTTTTGCTGTTTTTCAGAGTCAAGTGTCCCATCTGGATGAAAGTACTCTGGCCAGGATTGTTAATGCAGATATGGTTCCTCAGTCCAGAAGTGAAATCAGCGTTTGGTTTCTGAAAGGGCTGTGTTTTCCATGAGGCTGTGTTTGAAAAGCCAGCCATGATCTAATGTCAATTCTGTTGGTTTCTGGTACTTATAACAGATGAATCAGATAAAACTGTTGAAAAGTTTGAGAGTTATTATTTCCTGAAGCAAAAAAAACCTAGAAGACTACAGAAGGCCCTGTGCTGCTGAACCCATCTATTCACTTCTACAAATGGAGAAGAGCCTCTGAGGTATCCATTGTTCATGGATGTAATTCCCAGTGAGTCATGTATTAGATGTTTCTAATTTCAGTGGTTCAGACTAATGCTTTGGACTGTTGCTTATCCTCAGAGCCTTTCTATTTACTGTCATATTCAAAATGTTTCTTCCAGCAAACCCTACAATATTGAAATGAAATTGAATTTGTCTTATGTGAAATGTTTGCCTTTATTCTGTTTTAGGGAACAAGAATGCAAGATTCCCGTGTTTGACTTGCTGTCCAAAGCTTGATGTAGTGATTTAAAACACTTAAGAAGAGAAGGTTCTTGTCTGAGTTGCTTTATCTGTCCAGTCAGTACTTGATAAAAGCTACAGTGTTCCTCAGTAATGTCTAGTCAATTAGAAAAAAAGACCTAAGCTACAGGAGGTGAGCATAGCTTGCAAACACTTGTTGTCTAGGAGAGTTTGCATCTACTCATATATATATTCTAGCACAAGAAGTCTAAGTAGTCTATTTATTTTTAGTCTTGGAAAATACTCAGAAAAAAACTTGCACAGTTTTTCTGAGAGAGCATGGGATGTGACACCCCATCTTTTGAACCAGACCCACAGCGGTACCCCTGACAACCAAACAGGTGCTGTCCCTGCAAACAGAAGGAGTCCTCAGGCCTGGAAAAGTGCAGGATAAAGTTTTGTAATGCAGCTTTATACCCTCTCTCTTTCATCATACGCTAAGGAGCTGCTCACAACAGATAGACTGAGCTCTGAGCAGCTCCTGGGAGCACAGGCCCATGTACCTCTCCAGACACTGTGTGACCTGCCTCCGCTCTGCCCCTCTTGAAATTTATCCCAGGGACTGCTGTTTGGAAACTGCCAGTGCTGTAACACACCGGTTGTATATTGTGGCCAGAGGCTCTTGGAACAATTAAAAGCCAATGGACATGCTAATTTACCTTCCTAAGCTCAGAAGAGTTTCCGTTAACTAGTTGTGCATGGTTTTCTCTCAGGGAAGTAATTTGGCAAGTTCTCGTGCTGCTTTATGTTGTCTTGTACTAGTGTCATGGTATTCATTTGGTATCCATTCAACATCACATGCCTTTCCTGCTGGCATGGTGTGCTAATTTGGAGCTATTTACATGCGGAGTGAAGAATATGTTGAGGAAGAGAGAATCTGACATTTCATTGAGTGGGTAACCTGAAACAATTGGTTAAATTACTCAAGCAAGACTGAGAGCTGTTTGTATCAGAGGCATGCATGAAAAATGCAAGTGGATTCCTACCAGACCTTATTTTTAAGTGCAAAAACAATACAAGTCAGCCATCCTGTGTTTAAAAAGCCATATGTGGTTTAAATTAGCTTATCAGGTATTGCAATTAACATATTTATCTGCACTTATTTGAAGTAAATAATCTGCTTCAAATAAGAACATTTGGATTGAGAGGGTCATTCTACCCTCTATTGTATTTCTTCTAATTTCATCCGTCAGCTCCAAAATACTGATGGGCAAATATTTTTTAAATTTATAATTCCCACTTTGTAAGAGGAATTTAGCTTTGAAATAGCCTGAAGAAGACACAGCTTTCTGAGTTGAAAGAGTATGAGTTGGCCTTATAGTGATATTATGTGTCTGTTCACTTGGAGAAATGGCTGTGACATCTGTCAAAGAGAAGACAATCCAGAGTGATTCAGCAACTAGAGGACAGACGTACAGTCAGGTATCACCTTATGTATGGAGAGCAATGCTTGCTGGAAGGCAGTCCCCTTAAATATGCATATATATCTCTCAGAAACTGCCCATATTAGGAGATTTTCTTAAGTATGTGGTGTTACTATTCTGAAGTCTCTGGTGATAAGCTTTATGCCACAAGGAACAAGCAGAGATTGAGAGGCAAAGTAGTATCAGATGGCAAGTGCCACAAGAGAGTGAAATAATGGATTTTTTTTATTATTAAATAATGGGATACTTATGCCATCTACAGCATTCTCTATAGGCAAAATAATAATCAAAATTCAGTTTAGAAAGAATATGAAAATAAAAATGAAAATTAATAACAAAACAAAATAAAATTATCTAAGCCTTCTAGAATGCATCAATATCAATGAAAGCAATTTCTAGGTTTGTGAAGCTCCACACCATTGTTCATCCTAGCAGTTCTTGTGACTGCAGCTCACTAACTGACAGATTCTGGATGGAAGTTGCTGAAATCATGTTGTTGTCAGCTTATTCTTGAAAAAGAAACTCATGCAGGTTTATGGACGTGGTGATAAAGCTACTAACCAAACTATTACACAACAAAGTAGACCTTAAAATTGTATCTGGATGCAGAACTGGGAGGGGGAGGCCTCATGAAGGGACACACCTTTTCTCAGAAAGAGGAAATTTCTGACCTTAATGTTGCAATGAAAACCTGAAAAGCTTCCAGCTGTAGCAAGGCTTACTGGTTTAGAAACATGGGGTTTTATCTCTTGATGGTTTTTTGATATACACTCAGCCTTTCTTAACCTGGATTTTCTGTGGAAGTAATAACTGCAGCTGTCAGAAAGAGGATGTGTGATCATAAATGGCTGAAGAGATGAAACTTCTTAAGATGCTGTCAGTAGAACAAGAGACTATGACTCCCTGGTGCCTTAGGGCAATAGAGCCATGAGCTCAGGAATCCAGCTGAAAATGCAGCTACAAATTCATGAATGGACTTGGGAATTGGGAAATGCTGTCTTAAAAGCAAGTTCTCCCCTCAGACTTTCAGTTTTTTCTCATTTCTATCTAAAAATAAAGCTGCATGTACACCAGTGTCATCGGACTACATTGATGTGGACTTCACTGTGATTCTTTTTTCATTATAAATGATTTTTTTTCTCAACTAATCAGACAAAAAGTATGCTGCAATGCAACAGCAACTTAAAAAGATTTAAAAGAATTATTATGATGGGCGTTTCATTAATCCATGTGAAATTTTGTTTTCAGTGCTATTAATGTTCATTTCTGGTTAGCCTCTTGGTTATCTAGTTGTCAATGTCAGGGTAACTATGTTTGAATGGACTCATGAAGGTCATGTGCTCCAATCCTCTCCAACGAGAAGTATGATAAGTGACTTCAAATATCCCTTGCCAAATGCTCAAGATTTAAACCAGAGAACCCAGGAAGCTGTTCCCTGAGCTACAGGGCTGAACAATGTTCTCCATCTGCTGCTGTGGTGAATGAGTGAGAGGGGTTCATGCATGTGCCATTTCTCTAGCAAGCTGGGTGAAAATGTTACATTTTTATAAGAAGGATCCATCAGTTTAGAGACTTGGCTGTGATACGTCCACTTTTGCTCCTCAAAGACTGGCTCTGAGTTCAGTTTTAAATGAAATCTTACACTGAGTTCAGGGTATAAGTCTAGTATCATTGACTTACTGGCTGATTCTCTTTTTGATTCAATCAAGGAAAAGTGTGGTTTTCTACTTTTGGAGATGAGAGGTGTGTTTAATACACTCTTTGCAAAGCTGGAGTGTGGTTGAAGTCTTGGTCTCAGTGAAGTCAGCAGCAGAATTAAACTTCTCTCTGCTGGGTAAGTTCCTATCTCCTTCAGAAGGTCAGAAGTAATTATATTTGCTTCCCTCAATATGGTCTAAATGGATCTTCACAATATTCAGAAAGCTGCTGTTTGGCTGAAGCATTTTCATTTCTGTAAGTCCAGTTTTGGATACTTCACAAATTTGATTTTCTAGAAGTATGAGCTGAACACTCAATAAAAATTGGGTTGAACACTCGAGCAACCAAGTATCTGTGGAGCCCAAGTAATTCTGAAACTTTAGACAAAGATGTACCACTTCCTAATTTACTAAATTAACTGCATCCAAAGTAATTAATTGTCTTTTTCACTGCCAGCAGGCAAAAGGAAGTTGACGGCTGTTGACAACTATATCTTTGTGTTTCTTTCTTTAGCATATACATGCAAAAAGAATGAATCAGGCAGAACAGGTCAATGAGATTTTGAGGCAATCATGAGAACAAAGTAAGAGCTGAACCATTGAAGAGTCATTTTCATCTGCCTGGCACCTGCCATGCTTATTTGTCCCAGTGAAACCCATGTATAAAAACCATAATCGCATGGGAACAGAGAATCCTCCCTCAGTATCATTCTGAAATCCCTGTGCTCAGGTGATGAATAACCTACATGAATTCCAAGGTGATGAAGAACCAGAATCAGTAGGATGGCTTTATTGGAAGGAAGCTGTAGAGCCAAAAGTCTTTGTCTGATGAGACTGCTAAGCTGGAAATAATTTCTAAACATTTTGTTTCTTTTTTCTGTGGTGAAGGATTAGAAGAGATAGGCTAATGTTGCTAGCACAGCAGCTGAGGTTTGTGAATCTCAAAATACAGTAGGGTATCGTTGCAGCCGAGACTTTTACAACTAGACAGAGGTTGTTAGTAAGTCAGTCAACTTTTCTTGCTTTTATGGGCTCTTCTTCCCGTTGATGCGATATCCTCATATGCATGTTACCTAGCTGAACCTAGGGAGGAGAGTCCTTGAGACATTACCAAATCAGTCTATCAGCCCTAAGGCAGATATATCGGCACAATGCCTGACAGAAGATGAAGAGATCAAAAAGGACCCCTAATGTTCATCCCCAGGAAGTTGGTGCGCAGGGGAGGGCGGGATGGGGTGCCCAGAAGGATCTGAGTCAGATCTCTGGGGCTGGGCAAGGGTAGTGGAGATCTCCAGGAGGCTGCTTAGGGCTGTTGAAGAGTATCAGTGCCCTCAAGGCCTGAACCTAGGAAGAGCTGCTCTTTAAAACACACAGCTCTCTCTGTGTGACAGCATTGCTTGCCATCTGGGTCAGAAAGCAGCAATAACTACTTTGATTAAGGACCAAAGTGATCAGTCTGCTTCTGCAGGCCTGGATGCTGCAGTCAGTAAGTTCCACTGCTTTTTCCGTCTGCCAAGTAACTGATGTCAGCCAAGGACCAAGGAGATTGCTTCTTTCCTCTTTCAATAAGTAGCTCAACTTGGAAACTTTTGCCCTGCATGGGCTGACGCAGCCGTGCACACAGGCTGTTGTGGATGTTGTTGTTCAGGGGCTTTTACACATCTAGGTTAATGTGCAAAGGGAAGCTCTTGATGAAAAGGTTTTGTCAGCCTGGTCAACTAGATCTTATGATCAACATCAAGCCACCAGAAATCTGGGAGATTTCTATAACTATGTTCCCTGTACTTGTAATTTCTCAGATGAAGGCTGTGGATTGCTCATCTTTCATCAGCAGAGCTTTAGCTGTTCTTAAAATTTCCAAAGTGGGATATAAAAAGGAAAATTCTTGTCAAACAGATGTTTACCACCACTGATTGATGCTTTTGCAAGAGATAATGTCACCTAAAGGGGATCAATTAGCAACATTTCTTTCTTTCATCCTAAATCACAGTAAAGCAGGAAATAGTATGAAACTTGAAAGAAAGATAAATTAATCTCATTAAGAGGAGTGAGGTATGATTAAACAATAGGGTACAGCAGGGTGGGTAACGTATGGGGCCAGCACTGAACTGGGGACAACTCACATAATTGTCACCAGCTTCCCAGCCCAAAGGAGTGGTAATGTAGAAGTTAAACGTAGGTCCTGAGTTATGCCATTGCAATGCTAAAAATTACGGTTCAGAGGATTAACCACACTGACCCCTAAAAGTGAACTGAGAAGAATCCTCGAACCGATGAGCTCATAATTAGCCTGAGGGATGACAGCTCACGATCAGTCACATTCCCCGCTGGTGTAAGGCAGCAGCAGCATCTCATTGACTTCCACCGAGACGTGACTCTTCTGATATCAGTGTGACCATGAAAAGGCAAAAGCACAGCCAACATTTTTCTATTTTTAATTTCTGTAAATAGCAAAACTCCTTTTGATTTCAAAAGAATGAGGACAGAGCTATTTACTTAATTATACTAAGTCCTCCCTACTAAACGTAATGGAAATGAACGTGAAGCTCTGTTTACGGTTTTGCCCTGCTGTGCCTGAAGCTGGAAGGAGATACTACTTTTGATGCTCACTGTTCTCATAATCTCTTTGAAGCATCTGCGCTCAAGGCGGAAGCTCAGGCCTGAAGTTGAGGTATTTTAACAAACAGTGTCACTGACCTTGTGCCCAGCGCTGTGCCCAGACAAACAATTACACCACGGGGCTGCGTGCTCTGGGTGGCTATGTGCTCTGGGTGGCTGTGTGCTCTGGGTGGCTATGTGCTCTGGGTGGCTGTGTGCTCCGGGTGGCTGCGTGCTCTGCTCCGCCTGCCTAACGTGCTCTTGCGCAAGAGAGAGCAGCTGGGAGTCGCTTTGTATGTTTGGCCAGGATGAGTGGCACGGCAGCCTCGACTGGGTTGCACACAGCCAGGACATATCGCTTTCACCTGAAGAGCAGAACTCTGACTTTCCTTGGCCTTGTTGCCTGGGCGCATTCATGCCTGCCCATCATGGTCACCTTCCTTCCATGCTATCCCACATGCACTGCTGCAGGGTTGGAAATCCCACCAACTTTACCAAGTGAATGACACCGACCACTGAGGCATGTTCTCCCCAGGGGCTGCAGTGTGCCTGTGAGATTTAACCAGACCACAGCTGTATCATACTACCCTTGCTTTATCAACTGCATTTTTGAGGCAGCTCCCTTTCTGTTCCCATGCTCCCTGTTGAAGCAATTGCCCTATAGCCTGCTGTTCATCTGCAGCTAGCCTCTGCCCTTACCACCCAGGTATGGAGTCTTGTTAGTATCTCTAGGGCTGACACCTGCAGCTCAGTCAACTTGCAGCTCCTTTTGGAGGTGAGTAGGGTGCTAGGGGCTGATGAGAGATGGCATCAAGCCCCACAGGGAGTATGCTGGACTGCATAGTAGGGCATTTCACAGCCCTATATCTCCACTAAGTAACCTGTTTCAGAAAATAGTTTACTCAGACCTGAGGTCTTAGTAGTTAAAGGCATTGGCTAAGGTCTGTAAAATCCATGTGGTCTATGACCCATCCTGTTACAGATCTGTCTCTGAGGGCTACCTAGGTGTTTTTTTCCTCTGCTGTTTGAGATAAAAAACACACACAGGTGATGAAACTTAATTATTTCCGTTTATGGTGAATGAAGCAGAATGTGCTTGTCCTTTGACCTTCTCCATGGTCTAAAGACTCCGTCCTTCTGTGGGGAGAAGAGGATGATGTCCTGGAAAAGGAAGTGATTGATGTTTCAGTTCCTTCAAGCAGACGAGGGAATTGAACCCTGAGCTTTCACATTGTGTCAGTACTGGGAATGCCAAGTTCAACAAAAGAGGAGCTGTTCTTGACAAGGAAGCATCCATGGGGCTCCATCGGACCATGGGATAACTCAGGTTTGCCAAGACTTCAGTGGGGACGTCTTCCCATTCTCCAGACTCCACCTCACTAAAACGTCAAGGCAGAGATTCACCCTGCTTCTGTCCCTTCTCATGATTGCACAGAAATGTGTAGGAAGGGGACATCACCACTGAGTATTTACAGTGGCAAGATGGAGCATGGATCCTTCCACAGGATGCAAAAAGAAGCAGTTGTATGGCAAAAGAAACAAATTTGATCAATACCAAAATGTGTTGCTTACTTTAGTTGGCCTGCTCACGCTCACATGAGTGACTGCAAGAACAGATTCTATAGAAAGAAAAGTCGATTTCTGTACAGTTCCTCTAGATGGCAAACTTTATCTGTTCTATTTATCTTATCTATTCAAAAGCAAGTATGTTCAGGCTCAGCCACACTGGAAAAAGCATTCCACAATACTGGGACCATTCGGTCAGCTCTAGAATATCAGTTCTTACAGTCTCAAGTAAGTTGCTTTTGGGAAACAAAATTGTGGATGATGCATCAACTCCTTGAGAAATGCATTTACTGGTGGAATATGATTTGGAAAGTACAACAATGAATTTTTGTTTGAAAGATGACATACTTTGCAATCCTCCTTCTGCAATGAAGATGTCCACTTCACTCCCAGAGGCATTTTGCTTGACTGAATGTGAAGGAAATTTCTCTCTCTCTCTCTGCTCCAACTTTTCTAGGTTTTAATGCTGATCATTACTTTCACTGTTGCTAAGCCAGTGAGGAGCAAGTGTAAGGAAACTGAAATAGAATGAGGAAATCAATAAAATTGCCCTGAGAGCTGATTCTGATCTAACTCCTGTGTAATTGATAATGACTCCAGTGGACTTCCTAACATTAAATTGTCATAAGATGCCTGGTCTTGCGTGCGTCCAATATTTAAATCTTAGAGAAGAAGGATGATAAAGATCAGCTATATTACATTCCGGCTTGTCTTTTGAACACCTATAAAGAAAGTGTGGTAGTAGTGCTGTGACACAGAATTGTATTACAAACTTATTCATGGTATTAAATGATTTTCTGGGAAGCAAGACAGCAAAGAATCAAGCCCATCTCTCTCTCTGGAAATTAGAAAACAGTCCCAGCCCTTATGCTTTGTACAATAGAAATGGAGCTTTCAAAACCACTCTTGGTATTTATGAAACCCCCATTCTTGCAATATATCACTGGTGTAAGTGGGCTTTATATGACAGTAGTCGTCGTTCTGCATTTTCTGTGAGCAGAGGAAACAGTGTCTGCAAAGGCTGCCACTTGTGTCCAGCACTCTGCTGTTTGCATTGCTTCTGTGTGCTCCTTGCTGAGTCCCCATCTGTGTTCCTTCAACTGCATGAAACAGTTTGTGGACTGCTCCAGGGAGACATCACTTCATTCATTTCCCAGTTGATACAATAGATGGCATTTTGCTCAGGTGTGACAAATGGAATTTTTCATCAATTTACTTGGGAGATTTTGCTATGGCCTTAAGGATCACTTTGAATTTTAATGTTCAGTTTAAGTTTGTTCTGTCTTAATTTTGACACATTACTTAGTATTATATCCATCAACCTCCAATTTCTTTCCTTCCACTCTTTAAGTCATGCCTCTGACTAAACTATAAGGGTCTCAGACTATAGACTTTTATTTGTTCTATAAAATTTCTGAGAAATCCTTAAGAGCTGTACAAATATGTATCAGTCCAAGTCATACTGCTTGATCTGTCTTAAGCAATTTGTCTCCCTTTTTTGCCTATTCACCCTTCAAATAGTCTTGTCCCAGAAATTGCCTATAGCCTACCCAAGTTCTCTTAATAATTGCTGGTATCACTTGACCTCCCTCTGACTCAGGATTTGCTTTCTAGCACAGGGATGCCCAGACCTCTGTGCAGTTTTGCTGATCACACCTCAGTCAAGTCACCTCGAGAGAGTTTCTCATCTCACCTCTCTGATGAGATGGCTCTTCAGCTAGCTTCCTTCTGCTGCCACGTTGCATCACACACTCATGTGCCTGACAGTGCCTCCTTCTTGCCTTCAGCTCCCCGCCTTTCACTTCCCTGGTGACTGTGCCTGCCCTAGATAATGAAGTGGTTTGTGCCTCATCTTGCATAACTATTCCAGTCAGGACACCAGGTGACCTGTTTTCTTGATTTCCTCTGCTTAGGGTCACCATGCACCTCTGAGCACTTTGTGGTCAGACATCAACTGTCCTCCAAAATAGCAGAGGAATTAGATTCATCTCATTCCTCCAGCTTTTACTGAATCAGAGAGTCAATTGACAATGAACAGGAGGATGTGCTATGTCCTTACATGCCAATACATAAAATGAATGACAATATAATTTTGGCCCTTACTATCATAGACATGACTGAATTCTTCTGTTATCCAGAACAAATTTTTCCCCCTATTTTGCCAATAAAGCTATAATAACTTAATCTGGTTTGGTCTGATTTTCCCCCCAGTTTTACTGCTGAAGGAGAAAAAATAAAAGGCTAACTGGCTATACTTATAAGCAAGGACACAACAGGCATGACCCAGTGCACATGGTGTCCTGAGTAGCCTTCACCTCCCTCCCTGAGGCAATGGCACAGCACAGCCTTCCAGAAAAGGATCAGGTCCATAGACAATGAGCCTTTCCTTTCCCTATTGCATCTGATTTCACATCCTTTGCATATATTTAATATATCCACTTAAACTGACGCAGGGTGGTGGGAATCCCTGCCCTCTAGCTCTCAGCTCCTCATCATGACTAACAAATGACATGCTAAGTCCTTCCCCCAGGTGTTAGACGGAGATGTGCTATGGGACTGAATGCTCCACAGGTCCCTGCGATATGCCCTTATGCAAGTTGGCCTTGGTCTTACCTCATGGCAGAGAGGGATAATCAACATCTTGAACTGCCTGTTTTCACACAGCAGGTGTTTATTTCACCATAGTTAAAAGACACCTCTGACTGATAGCTAGGTGCACGTAGACCTTCTCTTTCAAGGTCAGAGTGTCCCACAGCATCCAGATAAATGCTGGAAAATCTTTTGGAAATATGTGTGTGTAACTGCTGAGAAAAAATGATGTTACTGACTCTTATGCTGAATAAGCAGTGAAGGAAACAGTGACCTCTGACAATGTGCCAGCTAGGGAATTTGAGAAGAGGATGTATTTCCTCACAGATTTGTATGTGAGTTATGCTATGGCTGCCGTGTATTGCACCCGAGCATTACTCAAGTTTAGGATCTCCTTTTCTTTCCTTTTTTTTTAACACTGCTGCTTTGGATACATGTGTAACCATCCATGACCACACTTTTTAGGGACTTTTATTTCCTCTTTTCTTCACACTATTTGAAAGTGGATCTGTGAGTGGTGCTTGACTATTTCTATTTCTTGTATTGTACTTTTACAGTACCCTTAAGCAAGAATCAATGGAAAGACCCCAAGGAAATGATTTTTGGCCTGTGTTTCTAGTTGCGAAGTAGTAGGTTATGTAAATCAAACACACCCCTACAACCTTTGCTCTGGGCTATTCCTCTGGGCTGGAGTAGGCCCAGAGGGCAGGATCTCTCACACGGAGCTCAGTGTATGGAGGCTCCGTGTATGGAGGCTATATTATCCCTTTGTTGGGTGCAATAAGCACTTGCATAGGTAAGTTTTTCTGCCCAAGACAAAGAGGGAGGAATGAAATAGGAGAGCAAGTTACAATCCCCTTCTTCTTCAGTGGGCAATGAGTTTGTGACAATTTGGGCTCTTGTTTTAATGTCCCTTGCATTGCTTTAACTGAGGAGTAGTTGAAGTACAGCATGAGTAAAATCTGAGTTCATGTTCTGCCATCTCCTTCGTTAAATGTGCAGTAGTGTGGGGATTTGCAGTTCTTCACCAATGGAGTTCACCACCATGAGATGTATTTTAAGAACATGTATGTGTATAGATATATTATGAGACTTCTCACAAATCAGAAATGTTTCGTAATGCTGATGAAATGGAGCTTTGTAATAAATAATTTCTTTACCTACCTCAATAACAAATGTGAGGGATCTCTTATCAGCAACATATATTGATGGCTGTGTATCATGCTACTAAACATGCAATGAAGACAAGCTAACAAATTCTGTGCCTCTGGAAGAGCCATGCATTGCAAGTCCAGCCTATAGATAATCTTAAACTGTGTTTGTGTTGGTAGCAAATACTAAGTGTATTTTATTATGCAAAGGGAGAGAATGGCTGTCAGTGGATGGCATTTGCAAATGATCCATCCCTAATCTGCTCTTCCAGAGCACGACCTACATCTTGTTATCATTCCCCTTTTCTTTGAATGATTAGCTCTTGTTTCATGATACTTCTTCAAGCAGGACTTATCCTTCAGGCTGCCTAGTAATTACCAAGTGCTTTTGGCTGCTTGTGTTCAGCTTCCTGTTTCCTAAAGCAGAACCAGCCCAGATCTCCTTAAAAACAGTACCATAAACTTTAACTCAAAGTCCCAGGGACTCAGTATAGTACTTCATTGGAAAGCCATCAGTCATTGCACTATCACAGCCATATATTTTCCTGTACACAGGGCTAGAGTGGTCATCATGGAGAGAAGCTGACATCTAAAGGCCAGTCCAATATTCAGAGCAAAACCAAGGCTGCCAAGTACCACTGGAGCTGTAGAGGGAGGGAGAAATCCCCACCTAATGGCTAGCCAGTGATCACAAGCCAGCCTGAGCTTCCTGTGTAAGAAGCTTTTCTAATGTAAACAGTGCTCTTTAGGTTTCAAGGAAGCCCTGGGGAAAATGACTGGCTGTACAAAGGACTTCTGTTGCTGCTTGACCAGTTGGCCCACTCAGCATCTTACATCTCCTCACTGCCCTTTGGTCAGAGTCATGTTATTATGAGAATATGATTGTGTATTTTGCTACTAGCTCCCCTGTTAGGGCTGCAATTTAAAATAATGAAGGAATCTAATTTATATCAATGATGCTCCCCATATGAGTTCAACACAAGGCTGTAATAAGCTAATTTATAAATGACATATTTTCCCCAAACCCAGACAAAATGAAAAATATAAAACTGAGGAGGACTGACTGGTTATGTGTTCATGAGCTGAGGGATACGAGCAATTCAAAAGTTTCTTTAAAGTTTTTATAGGAAAATTAGAGCAATTCACAAATAACTGAGTCACAGAGCATTTTGATTAGCTGTTTTTCAGTAAGAGTTAGAAGTAACATTTGCTTCGTGCACAGCATTGGCAAACTTATTTTAATCATTTGCAATTTGATTTTTGAGAACTAGTCAAGATGAGAGTTAAGAGAAGGCTCTTAGACATGGGCAAATTTCCAAAGCAATCTGAGACTCCATTCACTAATTGAAGTCAGTGTCAGGAATCATGTTTTAACATGGCCTTCAGGAAGTTCTTTAATTTGTTGTTAATATATCAACCTTCTCTTTTCCCTCCAGTATAAACAGCAGATTATACAGAGGTGGTGTTTTTTTTTTCCATGCCTCAGCAAAGACAGGAAAAGTTGCTGCTGACACTAAACCAGGAGAAAAGGAAGGTGGCCACTCCTGGAGAAGATGCCTCTCTCTTCTTAATAGCCTGACACAGCAGGGTGGCTGTCCACAGATTAGGAAACTGTTTGAAAGCCTCAGCGTTATGCAAGAGAGGCTCTTGCCTTTGGGTTACCCAAACAGCCACAGCAGGTCAGCCCCAGCACTTCCACCCCTGCTGACCAGGAGGCTGAGTCAGGCCCTCTCCAGCTCTCATCATGCCATTGCATCTCATACGTTCATGAGATCAAGCCTCAGCTGCCATCACTTATGGTAGGGTGATAAAAATCATGCTCCAGTTTCTCTTGGGTTGCTTTTGCCTGAACAGTTCAGCTGCCTTAATCCTGAGCATCTTTTTCCACCTCTGGTCCTTGCTTCCTTGGGGGGGATCCCTCTCACTGTCTCTTCCTCGGTGTCCAAGGTGAAATCACAAGAGGATTTTGTTCCACTGGAAATATTAACCTGCCTGCTGGGTGGCAAGAGGGAGAAGTTGCACAAAACCCAAGATCAAAGCTAGGACAGTGCTCAATAAAATCAGAATGCCTGCAGACCTATGGCCATGAGGAGTCAACTGCAAAGCCCATGGCTCAACCAACCTGCCCCACAAAAATACCCAAAACTTTGCACAGAGATTTTGTACCAAGCCAACTATTGAACAGGTTGTATAAACACAAACTTGATTGTGCACTGTTACTCGAAAAATGCATCAAATATCTTTAAAAATGCATTACAGCATCTACTTAATTCCTGTATGGGAACAGCAGTGCCAGGATTAAAAAGCCAATGTACTTTTTACCACACTAAAAGTGGCGCAGCCCAAATAAATTAGAAACTATAAATCTTTCCACTGCATTGGCAGAGCAGGTGAGCTCCAAGCTCTCCAAGATTCACACGCCTTCATGTTAATGTTTTTAATGCCACCTCTTTCAAGCTGAGAAGAGAAACGATTGTCTTTTTTGACCTTGGGAGGAGCCCAAATGCTGTGGGTGGTGGCAGGGCATCAGGTGAGGAAGGGGTGGGAATATTTTCTCTTCTGCATGCTCAGCAACATGCTGCCTTGGAAGGGGCAGGGTCTGGCACCGCTAGGAAGAAATATGCTTTTCTTTGACTCTTTGCAAATGCACAATACTTCATGAATACGGAGCACTGTATCATTTGTTTTAGGAGAACAAGCTAATGGGAGCAAATGTGAGGCTCCTCCGGCATTTACCACAAACTTGGGTGTTAACTTTCTGCTGCCTTTTCCTGGAAAATAACAACTCACATCAGATTGAAGGATTTCTAGGTAGCAACAGGTACCAAAATTAATTGTAGTATATAGTTTTGTTATGAAACCTGTGCTCAGCCATATCTGGTATACTAGTGCCAGTTCAGCTATAGTTTAAGGCAGCAGTTTCCTGGAAAATGAAATTTAGTCCCAGAAGAAATTCTGATATTTCAAAACTGTGGGAGTTTTAGCACAGATTTAGGTGAAAACTTAGAGGCAAAATATCCTTGTTTGGAAACAGAAAAATAACTTTGAAATATATTTTTTATAATGTTAAAATACTCTGATTCTTTTTTAGCAAAAGCTAAAATCCCATAAGAAATTGGAACCAAGTCAACTGAAAAATCCCCCAACCTCCAAACCCCAGTCAGTTCCATATTACTAAATTGTTTCAATCATTCTCCCATTCCTTTCTTCTAAAAATAAAGCCTGTTCCCCCAAAGCATTTAATTTCTATGGAATATATTCTCTTGAAAGCAATGTGTTTTGGTCGCTAAAAAAAGAAAACCCAAATAAAGGAGTAGCGCTGGGCACTCTGAGGCCATGTCTACATAAGCAATCGGTGCAGAGCGGTAGGAGTGGCTCCACAGGGCATCCCCACTATCTCTGTCTCGGAATTTTTTTGCTCTTCAGACTGAATTCCTATTCATGGTTGGGGTTTGATGCAATTCATGCTCACTTAGGCCAAACCAAAGCACAGGAACTGGGGGAGTCACTTCAGAACACCCTCCTGATTTGGACTGAAATGCTAGTGAAGTTGCATCATTAATATGAAACTGACCCACACTAGCAAAAAGTCCCATCTGCTTACAGCATTAGCTGTTGAATGACATTATATGCTGAGGTACCACTGACTGATGATATATCCGAAATATCCTATAAAAGGGTTTGGTTTTTTTGTGAGTGGATCTTTGCTCAAAGACAGAGTATCAGCTGGGATTCCCTATTACATTTTTGTCTGTTTTTTTATCACTCTAAAAATTGTGGGAGGGAAAAATAAAAGGAGGAAATATTACATAATTATAAATCACTGAACAGAATATCTAGGTTTAAAAGCAGAAATACACAACATACAGTGGTAGTTCACACTTCAATGTGAACACTCTTCAATGTTACATTTGTGCTTTCTTTTTGAGGCACTCTCTTCAAAGGCAGAAAGGTATATTTGGGCAGATAATAAGCAAGTTTTAATTGTTTTCCCAAAAATGTTAACATTTTCTGCTGTAATGGCATTCTGATAGCTCCTAAAATTTACTGTTCACACAGATTTTTATAGAAAAGTTTTAAGACCCACTAGCTAATGCCTTCGCTCTCCATGCTGGTGTGTGCGACTTCATCAAGAACAGTTCGACTCTAAATCATGGCATGAGTGTAAATTTATAGATCAGGGTAATTAACAGCAGGAATACTGGGCGATATATGTTGACATTATATCACTGACCTCCTTTGATAAGCCATTGATGGATGACCTTGTTTTGGTAATTTGAAGCATAATCTAGAACTGTATTCATGCATAAAGTAGTGTAAAAAATAATTCTAGCTTTTCTCATTTTATCAGTCATAAGACACTCATAAAACCAGCAAGATAGTTGTAAGAAACTGAATTGGAATTATTTTTTTACTAAAGTTAAATTGAATAGCTATGTGAATAAGTATTTCACCTTTTGAAAGTTAGTATCTGCTTAAACATTAATAAATTCTCTTTTAAACAGTCATGTTTACTTGATTGTCTTGGACACCTTCAAGAACAACTTTTTCTATTGTACAATGTATTGAACTTTTACAGCAAGTTACCTGAATGAAGAAAAAATAAAGTTGATCCTAGACAGTATTTTTTATTTACATCTTTGATAAAATCCCCTGATTCCTGGCAAGCAAACCACAGATGCCAAAGAAATCAGTAGCAGAGTGGATAAGCTAGTTGTCATCCCTTGGTGCAGAGAGTATTTGGAAATATAAAAGAATTCTTAAAATTGCAGGTCTATGTCTAGCTGCAAAGACATCAATAGATACAGTATTTCAAAGTGCTGAGTTATTAAGCATATCACACTTAGATGTGAGAAAGCTGGAGTCTTATGCATAAGATGAAGCAGCATCTATATGCAATGAACATAAATGAAGACTGGTTAAATTCAGCAAATGTATCTCCAAAAATCATATTCTTGAAATATGGATCCCATGAAGCATTTAAAAGTTTCTTGCTATCCTTCCCTAAGCTAATTTGTACCAAACATGTCACTTCCTTTCATCTAACAAGTATCTAACTGAACACTTACCTGATTTGTGAGACTGCGTCAACAGTTTCTGCACTTCCTAGGGAGACAAGTAGAGGATGCCCTGTCATCTCGCTGTCTGAGGGACGTTTTCTTTGCTAGTCTGCATGAACACATCCAACTCCCTAGTCCAGAATAGAGTTGCATGGGGGCATTTCTAACTTCTTCTTTAAATATAAAGCTTAATGCATTTGGAGCTTCAAATTCAGTTCAACTGTTGGACATGGCACAAATAATCCAGTAGTGTTAAAGCTTTAACCAGAGATTGCTTAAATTTGGGTTGCTCCCCAAATGGTCTTGCCCCTGTTCAGGCTCCTTTGGTGCCTGGCTCCTTCTGCATTAGGTCTCCTTAGCATTTGAAGATATAGTCACGGGGGCTGCCTGATTGTAGTGGGTGTGCAAGAGCCATGCTTGTGAAAATTGGTATCAAGACAGAAGAAATTATGGGATTTAAAACTAAGTTAGGAAGGAGTCATGCTTCTGAGGCTTACACCTGTGGAAAAGAAGCGAAATGGCACTCTGTGTCATTAAGGTGTCACACAGTCACCAGTAACATAGACATTTCTTTGTTGACATTTTTTGTGATGATAACTTGATGGTGATGACAAGTCACCATTTTGCTGCATGAAACCATGTGGCTGTCACCTGGAATTCGTCTACCCTAAGGTATTTCATAAATACAGTGAAGCTTGCACATGTCCTCTGGTCAGCACATTGAAAAGAAGTCAAGAAGCTTACTCATCCAAGAAATACGGTGTAATTAACCCTCCAACTAACTCTGAGCAACATCCTACACCCTAAATATCAGTTTTATGATTTTTTTTTTAGATGAACCTTTGTGGTTAGGTTCCCCCACCTTGGTATAATCCCTTTTTTTACTTCACATATATACAATCACACCAGGAATCTCATGCATATTTAATACCCTCAGTGTGTCCTCTGGTTTTAACCTATCACTTCCAGCAAAGATTAGCATTATCTAATCTATTTGTTCTTAATTACTGTTTTCTAAAAGAACTTGGCTAAATGCACTGACTAATAGGCCAGACCATCCTCTTCCTCTTGTTATTATGCCTTTCTGTATTTTTTGTTCCCGACAAAAATAATTTTCAGCACTAAGGGTGAGGAAGTGCCATTTTATGCTAATTGTAGTTGAAAAATAGATGAAAAATCAGGCAATCACATAAAATGGCAAGCAGTGAGAGGAGGATGTGTATGACAATGGTTTTAAGCCAGCTTTGCTTAACCCTGCACTGCCCAGAGTGTCTTCTGACAGCGATGTACACTTAGAGCTCTAAGTGGTGGGAGCAGCTGCAAATGGCCTTGGAGGAAGACATCTAACTGAGGGTTTCCATGACCAAGGGAATTATCCATGTCAGCTATTCTTCCTTTTTGAATTAAATTAATTGGACTTCCTGGCTCCTTTTTTTTAGGGTGATCTACAGATTTTAACTGTGGAAAGTGGTCCAAGTACAGCCAGTGGTAGACACCTTGTTCTTTACCAATATATTCTGAATGGAAGCAACTAATGCAGTCCTTCTGTTTCTCTTTAATATAGGAGCATTAGAAAGGAACTTATACATTGCCTTTATTTGTCATTATAAAGAGTTTCAGGGCAGGCACTTGGGTATCTACTTCTCCCCACCTTTTTCAGCAAGAACAATCTTGGCCTGCAGAGTATGATTTTCTGACTTTAACATGGGACTTCTTCAGTTTACATCTAACCTTTTTTTGTCCATATGGGACTAGTATGATTCATCACTGGGAGAGCAAACAGCTACAGATCTAAGCGATGTCAGCCCACCAGTCTGTAACAGCTGGATGAACCCCAGGAAATCCTGAATCTGGATTCAGAGTCACAAGTAATGAAGTTGGTCAGTAGGGCTCTGAGGGAACATGCTGCAAGTGCAAGTGTATCACGGAAGCAGACTCACAACGCACCAGCCCCTCTTGGTTCACCAGCCCATTCACTAGAAACTCACACCACAACATAACCTGGAGAGAAAACAAGTTGGAAAGAGATAAGACTTAAAAAGCAATCTTCCAGATTGTGCCCCTCTCAACAGGTGGGGTTAGGAAGTGAAACAGAACATGGAGTTAACTGGAAATCTATGTGTCCTGGCAGCAATTTATTATTGGACTCATTATTCTGCACAGTTTTGTCCTTGCAACTACTGTAACTGCCTCCTTTTTGTCTTATGCAGTCTTTTGTCTTGCCTGTTTTTAAGTCTGAGGTTTGAATCTGTTCACATCTCCTTTGTTTAAACACATCCCTCATGCCTTCAGGTGTGTTTCTTGATCCCATGAGCTGAAGATAGGAAAAAATGCAGTGCTGGATTAACAGCAGTTGTGCCACCATCAAAGAGAGTGGTAAAGCACATCACTTCTCCCTAGCCTTTTGTTCCTGGATCCGTTCAGGTTTCTGCAGCACCTCAGCAGGCTGATCTCACTCCCATGGTCCTTTCAGCCTGACGGGTTTCCTGCTCATTTTTCTAAATGAACTGGCAGTTTAGAAGGAAAAACATTGATAATAGTGTTGAATGAGCAAGTATTTAAAGCTACATTCCTTGAAATGACTCCTGATGAAGTAGCCAGTGTGCCAAGTTATCTTACTGCCATTTGCTTTGCAGAAATCTGTACTGTGTCTGACAGCAGATACATGCCACACAGACATTACACTGCCTGTGGATGCTTGAATTAGGTTTTGCCTAAAAATATGTGATGGCTTTTGATTTGTGATCTTGAGAAATCAAAATGTTGAGTTGCTGTTTAATTTAAACTAAAAAAACCCCCACAAACATTACAACAGGTTTATATCATCTCCAGGAAATCTTGTTCTAGGATAAATTTAAAGTGTTCCACACAGGTCCCCTACTTTTGCTTCTAGGTAGTGACATGTTCAGCAGTGGTATTGCTGTGTACTGCCTTGTGCCTCCTCTTGCTTTTTGGGGTCCAAGTAGCAGGTCTCAAGAGGATGAAGTATGTCCCAGGGTCATCCTTAGAGTCTGCAGGGTACAACTTAGTGGAAACTATGGAAACTGTTCATCCCTCTGTCTAAGAAAATGCATGGGAAAGTGCAGCTAGGAGAATAAATGCAACCTATTGGATTTTGTGCAGCGTCTGATGAGCAGAATTCTTCTTAGTAATTGCAGAAGTTCACCTCAGAGCTGGTCACAGTAGGTCCCCTTTACAGGGAGAGTGAGTCAGTTCACAAAGAGGTGTAGGGTAGGGTTTATCTCCTCCTAGAAGAGATGTCTGGACTAGCTTAGATTACTCATGTCCTCAACATACTTAATTCTCTAAAATGACTATAGAGACAGCCTGGGCTGACCACCTCACATACAGGGATCTACCCCGTGAGTGTCCAAAACTCAGTGCAAAGAACCAGCCTCTCACTCTAAACACATGGATGCAACAAGATAATGCTTCCTAAAGTCTTTTGCACACAGCAGCTCTGGGTCCAGTGTGAGTTTGCTCCTCACCTGCACACAGTTGCTGTGGATGTGTACTCTGCATCTTTGTGTTTTACAACCTCATGGTTCATAACTTCCAGGTTGAGGCAGCAGTCTCAGCACCGTTTCTCCCCAAGTGAGCTTTATCCCTTCCAAAGAAAGCACTGGCTCCCTTTCCGTCCCTTGTCTCCGTCCTGTAGCACTTGCTGTGCAAGGAGCAGGTGCTTGGCAGTAATATCTGAAAGTCTATTTCAAACAAACACTGTTCTGCTGAACTAAGCATTTTAGGGTTCTTCAGTTAGAAAAGCAAAGCAAAGATTACCCAAATCATCTGGATGACACCATCACATGCCTCTGTGGACCAATATACTCAGGATTTTGTCTTGACATTGCACTGGGTAACAAAGTTATTACCTGCAGTGAGAAACCTGTGCTGTTTAAAGAAACAACTACTTAAACCAGCTCCATTTTATGGCAGCTAGGGTCCACCCTTGGGCTCTTGGCACATCCCCAAATCAGCCTTGAATTGGACAAGCTTTGATTAATTCCATGGAAAGCTAATGACTCATAATTGTAGGTTATGGCCAGATACTGGGGTGAGGACAAATGTAGCATTATAAGGAAGCAGATGCAAGCATGACTTGGTTATTTTGTCACTTTGTTGACAGAAGTGGAGACAAGCATCAATTGCACGGTTACTGTAAACCTGCACTCTTTTTTCAGACAATGATTGTAATTATAGATATGAGCTTCTTGGAAGATCAAGCATCACAATTATGGGTTGTTTGTCGTTTGAACGCTCTTTGCAATAACTCACATAAAAATGTAGGCATCAGTTTGAATGCTTGGAGTCTATCCAAAGACATAAATGGCTGCTATCACTTCATACTTTAATTTCATGATTACAACTTGTATGTAAACTTGACTCTTCCTAGTGTTTTTGCTGCAGTTGACATTACTGGTTCCCTTATCTCACTAGATGGTTTTCAGATTTTTAGGATTTGATATTTAACCAAATGCATTCATTCATCCAAATGTTATCTCAAGCACCAAAAATCCCAGCTTCAATTGCTGTTTTTCACTTCTCTGCTATAAAAAGTTGTAATCAACTCACACTGTGCCTTCCATTTCCAAAGGCTTGGTAACAGCTTTAATTTCTGACCTATTTCATCCAAAGGCAGAATTAGAGCTGAATACAGAAAGAGAAAAAAATTTTAAAGGATTTCTTGTGTAATTTTTATATTATCTCTCTACAAGAAGCCTTTCTTTTTTTCATAACAGTTCTTTCCACTGAAATTCAAATCAGATCAAGCTAATCTGATACCCAGTATGAGTTTGCTAATTCTGTAAGAATGTGAGTATTGAGAAGCCACCTACTGCAACTGTACGTATTTGGACAATACAAATAAATGCATGCCCTTCTGCAAATGTACTTCCAAGGGTTTCTGAGCTTGCAGCTCGAAGTGATTCACTTCTTACTATAAATCGTCAGCATGGTAACCTTAGGACATCTTAGAACATGGCTCTGAAATTAATGGATTATGGAGTAAGAAGCGAGTAGGTTATACATTTACCATTCTCCTGGTCTGTAATAAATGTGGCTGGCCATGTTAAGTCATGTAGAGAATTGTGTTTCAAGACTCAGGTAAGCTTTCAGAATGATCCAGTTTTAATATGCAATCAAGGGGCATTTCACAAAAAGCTATTTCCACAGAGTCACTTATCTTCAATTCAGCATTGCCCAGTTTAATCTCTGGGCTATCGTCCATGTTAAGAATTACCAAGGATTTAAGTCTAAGCAGGACAGTGTTTAAACAAATTTCTTTTGAGAACAGTCTTACAGAAAAAGGATACAGCGGGGAAAAAAAAGCAAGGACTTCACTTCTTCACAGATAACACAGACAATATAATTCCTGAAATCTTTCACAAGTTTGTCTTAGTTTTCAACCTTATATGGGTTCTCAGTATATCATCTCAAGAGTGTTGCCATCACTTGAGGTGTCTTCAGGCTGAAAGTACCTGGATTATGGAAGCAGAAGCAGAGGCAGGACAGCCAAGGCAGCTCCATCCTGCCCTTCTCACAGCCCAGAAGCTGCTGCCTTCCCAAGTAGAGCAGGTGAAAAATTATTTGCTCTAAACTCCAGGGCAAAATTAATTCACTATCATGCCCTTTACAATCCTCCTCACTGAGGAAGGCCCCTCAGAGAGCAGCACTGCAGAAGCGGGGTGAATACAAGCCCCTTTTTCATTTTGTTTGCTGAAGTATTAAAACAAGTATGAGGCTCCCAAGTGAATGAATTTAGCCTCTGGAAAACACAACTTTGCATCGATCATCTGTTCAAGTTTACTTGCACACGAAAAACCACGATCTTTGTAAGCTTTGTTGAGTTTTTAGTTCTCAAACAGAGAGAAGGAGTATGAGTATTTATACTTACTGAGTATAATGTTAAGTGCTTACAGGCTGCAAAATGAGAGATTTTATTTACTCAGGTGAGAGAAAAGCAGGAAATTGCCATATTATGTCATTTTCCACTGAGGAACCTCTCGTGGACTTGCTGTTTCCAGGAGGGCGTAATGTTCCTAGAAGTGAGAAGTGATTTAGATTTTTCTCTCAGCATTCCAATGTGAAAACAGAAACTGAACTTTTGCCAAATTCTGTAGGAGTATCTTTTTGAAAAAACCCCAACATTATTAGATTAAGGTCATGTTCCTCTTAAAACACAACATTTTACATGCATGAAATCTCAAATGCTCACATCTTATTGTCTGCCTCATCCCAATATTTTACAAGCGTGCAATAATGATAGCTTCCTCTTTCATCCTGCATTTTGTACATAGATTTCAAAGCATTTTCCAAAGAAAGGAACTATAATTAAGCGTGTGTTAGAGATGGGGAAAGAGAAAGACCAAGAGGTAAAGCAATTTGCCCCAGGTGACAAAGCAAATTAGAGACAGAGTCAGGCATAAATCCCGCGTCTCCTGCTTTTTGGTCCCTTGCTAACCACAGCCTTGCTTGCACTTGATGATGGTACCACCAGCTTGTCAGAGCAACAGCAGTAGGAAACTGCTATGGGGGTACTATGAGATGCACCCTGATGTGAAATAGATACAGGTCTTAATGAGAGCCCATCTGCAATCTTGCTTGGTCACAGGGGTAGCAGATAAATGGTAACTGAGGGAGCTTGTAGGGCAGTTCTGGGGGCTCCTCACTGAGCCCTGGATGGGTAGGCAGGGGCTGCTGAAAGGCACGTTCCTGGGGATGCATTTCTTGGAAATCAGGTCCACACAATTTGTTCACATCAGTGGAAATCAGAGTTGGTGTTCACAGAGACAGAGGTGTTTGTAGCAGAGATGTGGACTTGTTTTGTCCCGCAAGAAACTGTGCCTTGGGGGGATGCAGTGGCAGCCCTTGCCACCTTGGTGCACAACAGAAGGATTCCTGCTCTCCCACAGCGGAAGAGCATCTGAATTACACCGCTAGCTGTGGTTTATTTGGCATGTAAGATTGATTTTAAATTATTTCCTGTATATTCGCAAACCAAGCAAGTAGTTTCCCTTTAAAGTGCACCAGCTGTGACATTTAGTAGGTTCCGTAATTTCAAATGAGGCGCTAAGAGACTACTCCTTTCAACAACTTTTTTTTTTAATGAGGGTGGGTACCTGTTGCAATGAATCAATTAAAACTCTTCTGACACACAAGATGTGTTGCCAGACCTGTTTCACAGGTTCCTCAGGAGGGAGAATAACATGTGACAACACACAGAAGCCAAGAGTACTGGAGAAGATCAGAAGCCTGCATGAGTGAGCTTAGCTTTCCAAAATATTTTCTTAAAGCGCTATTCAAAAGACAACTGACCTCTGCAACAGACAGCACCATGGTGGAGCAAGAGATGCTGCTGTCGTGTGCTTATCCTCAAGAAAAGTGTAAGTGACCAAATATGATTTTGTATAAGAAATGAAAACAGGACACTGGAGAAAGGAAATGAAAGAACTGATGTAGCTAGTATAATTGAAAAGGCAGAGGGAGAAGATGGGAAATGCTAAAATGAGGAAATAAGGAAGCTATTAACTTTATATTGTAGGCATGCAATTGAAATATGATTAGTGCATCTACAAGCAAAAGAAAGGATGTTTGTCTGAAGAATTCTGATATAAAAGCATCTTGAAGAAACTTGTTTTAATCTTTGACATTCCACTTGTATTTGCAAAGCGCTGTGGCGTGGGGCTGCTCATGTGGTGGAGAATGTGAACAACGAGCTTTGACTTAGAAACTTGAGTGGCAGACTGGAGTGCTGTGAAAGCATTTTCTAGAAAGACAGAGTACGATTAAAAACAAAGTCTATTTTGTTGTTGCCGTTGCTTTTTTTTGACAGTGCAAAGCCTCTTTTTCCTAAGGCATCAGCAAGCTTTCTAATACTTTGTCCAAATGTCAGCTGAGAGTTACCATACAGTGCAAATATGCCTAAATCCATCCCTTCTCCCTCAGAGGAAGCTGTCAAAGAACCTCTTTGCTAAACAGAATTTTTTTTTATTACTAGAAAACATAACACAGAGAAGAAAGAACAAACCCAAAAATATCTGTAGATGTTGTTTTTTAGAATTATTAGGATTGTTTTAAAAGACTTCTGACAAACAGCAGCTCAGATTTCCAGTGTGACAAAGATAAGTATGACAGAGAGGTAGAAATGCAGCTGACTACAGTGAAGTCAGGTAGCTAAGTCTGGACTGGACTTGTCTGAACAAAATACTAAGCAAAGGTAGAAATGGAACTAGCATGTCCTGAAGCCACTTCACTACACTGCCAGAATAAATTTCAGGGCAAAAAAACTTTCTGTCTTTGAACTCAAGAAACTTTGCCTTTTGAATGGCCCGGCTTGTTTTGGCATCTTCACAAAGATGTTATTTAAAACTTACTACAGATGGAAGGCTGGTCATTGTTCTAGACACAAAAATGTCACTTTGTACAGGGCTTTATGTTGACTATGAAGAACAGAGTAGGACAGGGATGTCCACATAGATGCAGTTTACCCATGTAGAGATGTTTTGTCTTTTGTGTTGTTTTCTAGTCTCTAAAAAGTCCCATATGCAAAAGATGAGAGACAGTTAAAAAAATCTTCCTTGTGCACAGTGTCGTGCTGAGCTGACTGAGGAGCCAGCACACTCATAACCAACTGACTGACTGTAACAGTGTTTAAATGAAACCTGGAGTTATAATATCTGTCTTCTAAAAACACCAGTGATGCTTTCCTTTCTGCTGCCTAGTGTCCTAGGTTTTTAGAAAGCAGAATGATAATAATTTATTTTTATCTTTGCTGCAACCTAAGCAATATAAGTGAGCATTTTTCTCTTTCATGGCCTGACTTCTTTTTTTTTCATTTCTTTTCTTTTGTTCACTTCAATGTTAAAAAAAAACAAACCAGGAGTCATACTGGGTTAATAGCATCCAATTGCCTTTTATGGAAGACATAAAGGTAACTGAAGCTCTCAAATTGCTCAGTTTTGTATAAGAAATGTAACTTTCCTGCATGTCATGGTTTTTGCATGTAAGACAAAGGGAGATTTCTCAATCTCAGTTTGGCCCTTAATTTCACAGAAATGTGCCATGATGCACTGTAGAGGCTGAAAAATTTGCATGGAAAAATCAAATCAAACCCAAAGGAAATAAATCCATAGGAGGAAGGAAGCCATATAATACCTCAGGGTGGGTGAGCTGGGTCCTCTAATTACACCTTCTGGTGGCATGAA
This sequence comes from Brachypteracias leptosomus, assembly GCA_013401335.1. Lineage (NCBI taxonomy): Eukaryota > Metazoa > Chordata > Aves > Coraciiformes > Brachypteraciidae > Brachypteracias > Brachypteracias leptosomus. The sequence continues at coordinate 92,648 of VYZX01002676.1, read as the reverse complement.
TCAGCAGTGACCCCCCCCGAAGCCAATGGAGTTACCCTATGGGCTGAAGAAAGGACTATGTGGAGGATCAGCCTCGTGTTTACAATATTAAGCATTTGACAGGGACAAGTAGTGCATGTATCCGATACATTAAAAAAACAAACTGAGCATAGAATGGGTCAAATTGTGCCTTGGTGATGCACTTCAGGTCAAATCTGCTTTCTTGGACTGGTCCACTGGAGACTTTAGCTTAAAAATAATAATCAAAAAGTCTTTTAAAAACCCCTTTCTGCTAAGCAAAATGGGTATGGTACGTTTTTGGGAGTCTGCAGCTACTAGTTGGGAGCCTTTGGTTTTGTACCTGTTGCTGTGTGAAGTCAATAAGAAACTCAAAACTTTGTACCTGAACATATGGTCTAGCTGTCCATGATGATGCATTTTCATGTGTCTTCTGCTTAATGTCATTTGTTTCCCTAAATGTCTTTCAAAGAGAAACTAAGACATTTATGGGGGTTTTTTTTTGTACTCCAAGACACACACCAAGATGGTTACAACGTTATAAAATTAGCCCATAGTTAGTGATGGGACAGGTTTTTCACAGGCCCATGAAGGTCCAGTGCTGTAGTGCCAGGGTACTCACTCCACAGTTTAAAAGTGCTCTTTCCTTGTGAATACTAGCTGGGGTTTTCTGCGGTCTGTCACTCTGCTGCACCAGGCAGCTGGGGCAAACTACTGATTAGTAATGTTGAGTGTCAGATATCTCTCCAGGAGGCTCGCCTCCTGACAGATGACAAGACCAGAAAGATAAAATATCCCGACACAGCAGCACAGAGGTTAGGATCCCACAATCTCTTACTACTGTTGTGTTGGTTTTTTCCAGTCTCAGAAACTATTAATTGGCAAAACAACATTGTGGTAGTTGTACGTGTCACATACAGACACAGTTACCTAACTAGGCTCAGCACCTCACCTTCCTCATCAACCTTTTTGAAGCCATTTGAAACACCCTTCTTGGCAGAGATGGTTTTCAAAGGAAAATATACTAAATTAGCCATCACAATGGATTTTACTCCTCTTAGACAGCAAAATGTATGTAACAAACGCAGTTTCTTCTGGAAAAGTGGTAAAGAGACTTCTCAACTATATGACATAGTCCTAGATATTCCTAAACAGCTGCTTGCAAATGTAAATTTCAAAAGAAAATAATAGAATGCTCTATATTATTGCTTATTTTAATAATGGTTTCATAATTTTTCATGGATTTTAAATATGTTCTGTTAGTCTGCTCCTTTTGGTAATATTTGTATATTCCCAGAGCCAGGATATAATTTTTTTTTCCAACTCTAGAAAAGCATATGACAAAAGTGCACTAGTCTAAGCCTTTAAAAAAAAAAAAAAGGAGGGGAAAGAATAACTTTGGACAGAACAAAATTAGTCTGAACACCTTTTTTTAAAAAACACAAAGTACTATGCTTGGACTTCAATTTTCTGTCACACAATAACTACTGAAATTATTTTTTTCAATCTTTCCAAAAGCCAATCACCTTTAAGTTGAAACCAAGCAGGGAAATTTCAGCCCCAAAGGATTTATGTTTGGAGTGAGGGGTTTTTTTTTTGTCTGTTTGCTTGTTTTTGATGAGTATGTTTTCCCAGCCATGAAATGTCAAGCATACACTTTCAGGATGGTTTGCTTAGGTTTCAGATTTGAAAAAGCATTCTAAAATTAATTTATTTAATTCTTGCTGCTTAAGAGAAGCACTGTGGTATTGTGTGTGTTCTGGTGGGAAAATGTAGGAGGTAGACAAAAATGTGGTGATTGTCTAGGAGAAGTCTTTAAAGTCCTTCTCTGGAACAGTTTTCCCAGACATTTGCTCATTCTCAGACCCGTTTCTCTATTTACAAAACTAAAATATTTTGTTTGATCATATCAGAATGCTTTTTCTTTTTAAACTTGGACCATTTAAATGAATGATCAACCCCAAAGCAGGAATGATTCCCTAATAACAACCTCATGATTTCTTTTTAATCGCCTACCAAATTTGCCAGTAACAAGTTCAGATTTTTTTTTTGTTGGTTGGTTTGTGGATTGACATATTAAATCATGTCAGACTAAGAACTGGACCCAGGTGGACCACAAGCAAAACAGGCCCAGTTATCTCCTCATGGACATCTACCTTTTAAAGATCTACCAGGGAATCAATTTTTAATCCATTCAACATACACCCTGTAAGTTCCAGTTAATGCATATTTTAAATCAAAATGTCATGTGGTGTTAAATTGAGTGACTTGGAGAAATCAAAATATACTGTCCCAATACAGTTACTGTTCTTGAACAGAGCTGTCATATTGTCAAACAAAAGATTTATTAAGGAAATCTGTTTTGCAGGGAACTGGGCTGCCTGACTGTCAGATTTTTTGGCTCTGGTTTTCTGATAACTTGCCAAATTAACACATCAGTTTATGTCAATCCAACCTATAGCTGTAGTCAGCTAATAGGAAATCAAGTTTATATCGCCCCTTACTTTTTGAAGATCAGATATGTCCAAAGGAAGAAAATAAACTGAAAGCAAGCCAAAAATACTACACATGTTCTTCATATGCTTCTCATCTCGAGGAGATACTTTCATGTGAATTCTTCCGTGTTGACTTATCTCTGGAAGGAGGGCTTATGCAACGAAGGGGTGGAGCCCAGGTAGAAATAAAAGGACAATTGTACCTGTCAAAGGTTACTGAGAAGTATATTTGGGCAAACTGTTTAAGTTATGCTTACCCTGAATAGATGGACCACTAAAATGCTTATCTGAAAAACACATCAAGTGAGTATAACCAGTGCTGGCTACTCGATTTGCAAACAGACGATCATCGTTGTCCCAGAAATGTGCCAGGATCAGCTGGAAAAGGAGCCGGAGTGAACACCCAAGCTCTACAGGCTCTTCTGGGGGCCTGGCAGCTGCATAAAAGCAGCTCATGAACCCGGAGGATGCAGGGACTTTGCCCACATGGCGTCTTTGTGTTTAATGTTTTGCTGTTTCTGCTGCTGTGGTAACGTGGGTGGGAATGCTACCAGCAGCTGGAGGCGTTCGGCTCCCTGTGCAGGAAGATGGGCTCTGAGGGACTGTGAGTGTCTGGCTTAGGCTAGCTTTGCAAGGAAGGGAAATGATGTTGAAGAAGAAAAGAGCAGAAAGAAGTTTAAAATGAACTTGGAATATGTTTGCCGTACTGCTCAGCACACACTTTGCGTCTCAAAGGCCCATAATGTCTATGGTACACTAAGCTCCTGGATCTGAAAAGGTTTCTGACTCTTTGGAGAGGTTTTATTCATCACATCTGTGAGGTTTCTGCTGCACTGGATTTCCAAGGGATAGAGACTCTACTGCATTGGCCACATGGAGCTGTTGGCAGTGAGCTGTCTGATCAGTTGCATTTATCCTCACCATCCTCTTGCATGGCTTTGCCTCTAAAAAGAAACCCAGTTCTCCTATCTTATTTTTGGCTCAGTTACGCTCTTAATTGCATCACCACCAAGTCAAAATTGTAATGAGGCAACTGAAAGTAAACCTTGGAAGTTGTTACCTTCCAGAGGGATGATCTAGTCTGGAGCACTGCAGTTTGCAGAGGATTCTATCCCTTGCAACTCATATAAAAAGGAGCTAGGTGTCAAATCGGTACAAGAATTTCTGATCTGGGACTTCACTCAAATGAGACATTTAAGACTAAATCCCAACAAAGCTGGTGGTGTTTAAGTTCAAGGACTTATTTGCTCTTAAGTTTAGCAGGACCTTGGAGCTGTACTTCGTGTATGTCCTGAGTTGTCCCAGTCTTGGTGGAGTTGAATGAGCAATTGAAGGCTTGCTTTTTACAAGGCTTGCTCTTAACTAAGCCTACTGTAGGGACAGTTGGTCCCACAAGTGTCCTCAGAGCATGCTCTGCTTTCAGGGACCTATTTCTCAGCTTATCACATGCAGTGGCTGTTGCTGTTTGCTGAAATGCAAAATTTCTCTCCTCTACCCAAGCACTACGTAGTAGCCTGATTATTTAGAGGACTTGGAAATTTTCATTCTCTGTTTGAATAAGAAATATTCAAAGGTTTTTGGACCTAAATATATTTGGGTTCAAATCTATTCAGTCTCTTGAGAGGAAGCCTGGCCAGCAGGAGAGAGGCTACTCTGGCAACGGGCAGTCCCGCTCCAGCCGTGTCACCAGCATAGTGGTGGTCGTGGTTACAGCACTTGCTTCAAGCAGAGCTGGACAGGCCTGAGTTTTAGTTCCCCTGTTGGGACCTCTTTTTCTTGTAATTCACATACAACCACCACTGGTTAAAATGCAGAAAATCAAGCATAGACAAAGGTCAGAAACCTAGTTGCCCTCATGCCAGGTGAGTGTCCTGAGCATGAGGAAACATGACTCGGTTGCTTAATATGCTCTTTCTCTTTATGGACTAATGAATCTTGAATTGTTTTCTGCACAGTTGCAGCTGGAGGTTGAGGAGCGTATCCCTCTAGCCCACTCACACCTACTTTAGAGCTGCTAATTGCATAATCTCTGGGGAGTGGGGGGGTTGAAGCCCCCCTCCCATGCACACTGTGCAGCCACACTTAGGACATCTGCTTCCCAGGTTACAGCTTTAGCAGCAGGGTGTAATACAAATGTGTGACAACCATGGCAAAGGGAATTAAAAAAAAGAAGAAAAAAAAAAGAGCCTGCAAAGCTGTATTTCAGAAGGGATCTGGTTTGAGGATCCCAGCCGAATGCAAGTATCTCCTTGCAGATCTGCCAGGTGGGTTTTAAGGTTCCTCTCCCCACCCAGCCAGCTTTATTGGCTAGGTCTAAGCAGGTGCATGCTAAGTTGCTTGGGGTTGTTATAGCAGGCACCTAACACTCTTTGTGCACTTTATAGATCTGTTGCTCAGGATTCAGCCTCTGCTCAAAAGCCTGAGATCTTAAATACGGGGTATTACACCAACTTAAGCTGAGTCACCTAAGCTCTTTATTGAATCTGGCCCCAGTGCATTTTTCAGGCTTATTTGCAGAGCAGCAGGTATTATTACCAGCAGTAACTGGGTTAATAACAGGGCCTCTAAGAGAGAAAGCAATTTGTAACACCTGTGATGCTTTGACTGAAACATGTTCATTATCCATGTTCTCAGTTATGTCATAAGCAGAACAATAAAAAAAAAATTACTTCTCTTTGCAGAAATCTCTATGGTGCCTGCTGCCTGTATATGGCCACTGTATCCTGTTTGCTCAGTACTTGCACAGTTACAGTTGTCTGGAATGTCCTCAGCAGAATGCCCCTTGAGTTTTAGTAACTAGGCATGGATTAAAAAAATAAATACAGCTAACTCAAAAAAAAAAAAAGTTAGACATTTATCTTCACTGTGGACAGACAGTTGTTGTTGCACACTTGAAGCCTGACAGATGTGGTTTGCTGGCAAGTGGGTGAGAAAAAAATCAGTATCTTAATTCATGTGGGGTGGAGGGGTGAGGTTTTTCCTCTTCAGTTTGAGAAAAAAAGGTCTGAAAACTTTCAAAGTTGTTCTTAGCAGCTCCATTCACAACATGTGGTCCCTCCTGAGCTTTTGACCATTTCGAATGTGGGAATCTGCCAAATGAAAGTTAAACAAAAGTTACCCTTACAAAAATATTTAGGAAGCCCTGGTTTAGAAGTGAGTGCACATGTTGGCTGTGACTCAGAGCACACCCACACACTGGGTAGACAGATTAGCATCTAAACCACTAGGCAAGTTCCAATTGTAGCTCAGAAGGTCAAAAAAGCCTGGGAAATGGCCATTGCTCCCTTTCTCCTCAGCACAATTATTTTTTTCCAGATTACAAAGCCATTTTAGATGGCACGGCAGCAGTGAAGTCAACTGATTTATTGTCATAAACAATTGTGTTCCAAGTTGGGAAACAATCTTGTCATTTCTGGATAAAAGAACAAAGAGGAGATTTTAAAAAAAATAAACAACCAACAAAACCCACCCCAAAACCCCAACACACCAAAACCCAAACCTTTTCCTCTGGATTTGTTTCTTGTAACATTTGTTTCTGCTCCAGTGAAACCACTGGGATCTGTAAAATGTTTACTAGGGATGCACATATTAGATGGAAGAGAGATGAAAGCCAAAACCTCCTTGATAATATGCTTGTCCTGTCCAGAACCAGAGAAGGTCAAATCTAATGATTATTGTTTTTTAATTTGGTATCATATTATCAGAACACAACAGCTCAAAAGACTAAGACTACCATATGCATTTCACTTGGGTTCCACATACTGTAGCTGACCTGTTTCCAAGCCACCTGTGAATAAAGTCCCTCCAGCTCCTCTAGTGTTGTAACGGATGCCCAGCCCTTCTGCCCTCGCTAAGAGCCTTTATTAGGCCAGAAATTAAGTTGTCCTGAAATTTGAGGTACCTCCTATCCAGGAAAAAAAATAATTCTCAACCAAAAATTTCCATACTGATGCATGCTTTATGGGTTGTTACTAAAAAGGGCTTAATATAGCACTGGAAGTTTGTAGGTTGTTCTGAAGCCCTTCTAGAAACCTTAGACATTCATGCACCCTAAAACATGAATATTTGCAGAATCAAAACAAAGGAAATAAAGCTCAAAGCTTTAGAGATGACCAAAGTATGTAAACAACAGAGAGGCAGAATCAAAAACAATTTCAAGATTTCCAGCCATGATACCAAATCAAAATCTGATTGCAAAAGGAAGCTGGCTAGTTAGGCAATATGCAACATTAAGTATTCTAAGTTAGCTCCAGGGTTTCTGTCTGTGCCTCATTCAGTACATTACTGTCATGGTGCAGATAATGAGGAGGTAGATAACATATGGGGGCATGGAAAGTGACAGCAGAGTCTGAGTAGAAGAAACACTTTTTCATTTTTATTTTTAATAATAATGGAGGAAAAGAGTCAGAAAACATAATGATGTGAATTTCAGTAATAAAGAAACAGCCCAGAGCTGTATTCACTGCTGCAGACTCGTCATGGAGGAAATACAAGAGATCTACAAGATGTGCGGCTATTACTACTGTTGCAGCTGTACAGGCAAACAGAGCTTAGTTAAATCTTTATTAATAGCTAATCCCTTGCAAAACCATGGGTGGAAATACCAACTCACCTTGCTGACTTGTGGTTTGGATTTCTCCTCCCTCAGTATGGCTTTTCGCTGAGCTGCCTGTTGATCTCTGTGCTTCAGAGACAAATGGCCTTATGATCCCCCAGAGAATCCTCTGCCTGTGTTAAAACCAGCAGGAATGAGAGAGAAAAAATGACTTTTCTACCTTGATTCCTCCCAGTGGTGCTATGTCAGAAGTAGTCCAAGAACTTGGACTGCAGCTCCCACTTCATTCACATCTGTAAGGCAAACATCTACAGATGTGTCTAGACCCAGTGCTCGGTAAAATCTGCTTTTCTTCTGCATTTGCAGTGCTGTTGCAACACGCTAGTTCTTGTTCCCTCTTCCAGGGTAACCATCATGTATTCAGCAGTGAGGGTGCTCTTGCCAGAATGTTTTTCTTATCAAGATTATGCTTTTGCAAGACGAAATGTCAAAGAATCTGTAGGACTAATATTTTGAACTTTTTCTGTTTATAAATACATAATTGTCTGTGGCTTCAGGAATGTTTTCCATTAACTCTCTTCATTAACATTGAGTGGAACTTTTGAAGTTTATCAGAATTATTTGGGACACTATTCCTATTTGGATTTTGCTTTTTTGTTAAAAAAACCCAAAACAAACAACCAGCACCTTTCATTGAGAATATTCATCATTTTCATTCAATTTTACTTATTAAATAAATGAGGACGCATCCTTTCCTCCCATCATAGTCCTGCAGGAAGGAGCTACCTTCCTACAAGCAGTAGTTCATGCTCAGAGAAAGCAATAGTTGTTATGCTTCATTACCCAGGAAAAATAAGCGCATTTCTGTAGGAGGTTCTGTGCTACCCATGGGGATTGCCCTTGGGAGCAGAGAGGGACCATTACTGCTCCAGAGTTGCGGCATTCCCCAAGTATGCAGGGTGACATCTGCCACGGTCATGACACAGGATGGGCTGGCAGTGCCTGCATCCCTGTTGTTTTGTAACCACCTGAGATGACAGGAAGCTATTGGCCATTAAGTCTGTTTTATTAGCTAGTAGTCATGGCTTCTATGACTGAAAACCCTATGAAAACTGTGGTTCTGCTCTGCCATTTTGGATTTTGCCTGTGGCACTTGTTTATATGTTGTGGGAAGGCTCAGGCAAGTTGTTTTCCTTCCTTCCACATCTCGGTATCGTTGTTTGTTTGCTGTTTTTCCACCCTGTTCCCTGTTAGCTTTTTCTTCCTTTTGCAATACCAGCTTCCCCTCACTTGATCAGAGAGGGTCCTGCTCTTGGCCATGGAAGAAGACCTGGGATGAGGGCTGGTGGCCAGCCTAGACTTTCCCCCAGGGATGCTGTACCGGGGTTTGCGTGGCAGGATTTTGGTAGCAGGGAGGCTGCAGCAGTGGCTTCTGTGAGAAGCTGCTAGAAGCCTCCCTTATGTCAGATAGAGTCAATGCCAGCCAGCTCCAAGATGGATCTGCTGATGACCAAGGTTGAGCCCCTCAGCGACAGTTGTAGCACCTCTGTGATAATATATTTAAAAAGGGGGAAAAAAAAACCCCTGCACAACAGCAGCTGGGAGAGAGGAGTGAGATTATATGAGAGGAACAACTCTGCAGACACCTAGGTCAGTGAAGAGGGAGGGAGAAGTGCTAGAGCAGAGATCCTCCTGCAGCCCATGATGAAGACCACGGTGAGACAGGCTGTCCATTTAAAACCTGTGAGGGTTAATGGTGGAGCAGATATCCATTTGCAGATTGTGGAGAACTCCACACTGGAGTAGGTGGATGCCCAAAGGAGGCTATGACCCCTACTGGAGAAGGCTCCTGGCAGGACCTGTGACCCCATGAGGGACCCACGCTGCAGCAGTTCATGAAGAACTGTAGCATGTGGGAAGGACCCATATTGGAGATGTTTGTGGAGGACTGTGTCCCATGGAAGTGACCCCATGTTGGAGTGTGGGAAAAATGTGAGGAGGAAAGAGCAGCAAAGATAACGTGTGATGAACTGACCACAACCCCCATTCCTTGTCCCCCTGCGCCTCTGGGGAGGAGGCAGAGAAAATTGGGAGTGAAGTTAAGGCCAAAAAGAAGGGAGAGGTAGAGGAAAGGATTAAGATTTTTATTTTAAAGATTTAGGGGTTTTTTTTCCTCATTATCCTACTTTCATTCGATTGGTAATAAATTAATTTCCTCAAGTTGAGTCTGTTTTGCCTGTGATGGCAATTGCTGAGTGACCTCTCCCTGTTCTTATCTCAATCCACAAGCCTTTTGTTATATTTTCTCTCCTCTGTCCAGCTGAGTAGGGGACTCAGCAGCTTTGGTGGGCGCCTGGCATCCAGCCAAGGTCAACCTACCACAGATGACTTTTACCTCCAAAGGTCTCCCATTGGAGAAGCTTACCTGGTCTTCCTGCTGCCTGCAGCTCAGTTGGAGGCATCTGGCCCTGCTGTGAGCATTTGGTCCAAAGCTGTGTGGAAACACAGCCTTTGTTACCTGTTGAACCTCAAGTAACACTTTCCACCAGTTTGGAAGGAAAAAGCCCACAGCTCCAGTTCGGACCACCTTGCTGGTGTGCTTCACTCTGACTCCCCATTAGAAGCCCCATTGGTATTTATCAGCCAGCTTTTGGTGAGCATGGTGCTTTGTAAGCAAATAAAATGACAAGCCTGTGCTTTTTTCCGCTAGGCAATAATCTATCATGTGACTCATTCCATCAGCTTGATTTTATATGCTCAGATAATCTAATATTGAAAACCTGGAAGGATACACCAGACCAGTTGCAGTGATGAGTAAGCAAACAGCACACACCACATGCTGGCAGAGAAAATACGGGGTCGTATTTTAATCTCAGATACACAATTTGGTATTTTTATACCGTACATTGTTTAAAGGTGGCCACCATGTATTTTACTAGACTAAATCTTTCTTAACAAAGGGAGGAAAATGGATCTGCAAGGCATTGTTTGAATCAAATACGTCTCTATATCTGTTGAGAACATGTCAACACCTCCTGCAAATTCTTCCCTCTGCCCCCATAGCCATTGTCCTTTCCTAAACTGGGGTGCAGGTGTTTACTAAACATGAGTGCTGATTCCTAACAGAGTGATAAGGAAAAGAAAGAAAACTAAAAACTGGCAGCAGAGTGTATATACTTGGCAAATTCTGTGAGCTTGAAGGAAAGACAGCTATCAAACTGAACTTGACATAATAGCTTCTCTCCAGAAAGATGCTTGCGTCATTTCCCACTGCTACTTCTCTGCACAGAACCCATCATCTGCTGTGTTTTGCACCAGATAAAATGAGTTAAACAGAAATCTGATTCATGAAACTGGAATCTTGAGAGGATAAGCTTCCTGGCAAAAGGGACTCCTCTCCTCTCTGGCCTGATTAGTGCTGATGATTCTGCTAGGAAGTAATGCTTAATAAGTAACATACTCTGGGCTATAGAGATATATAGGTGTGGTGGGTGCTACCATGGTCCCTGGGCACAGTGGCAGCACAGCCTGCACACGTGAAATGAAGCAGGGCAGCTCCTAGCCCAGCAGTTCATGTGACTGTGTGTACACAGAAAATTTGACTTTATAAGGACATGGCAAATTCCTTCCTTGCTTTTTGTGCCACTGGAAGATGTGTCTTCTGCGTCCAAGAGGGGTGTAGTGATTTTCCTGAGTCTGAGCCACAGGACATCTGCTGGAGAACTAAAGGGAGGAGAAATTCTGCAAGTCAGTGGTGATGATTGATAACAGCTTCTCCAGGGCTGTGGGCTCTGCTGTGGGAGGGGACCATGCTAGGCAGGCACCTGTGTTCCAGCGCAGCTCAGTGATACCACCTTCAAAATAGCCTGTGCTGGCTTCCTTCCTCAAGGTTTCTCTGGAGTTTCACTCCCATGCCACTGCAGACTTACTTTGAGCCATATGCTCTACCCATCCCATGGTGGAGGAGCTCGTGTCTGGAGACTCCTCAGATAGCTCTCCATATGCAGGCTGACCATCTCATGGCTTGAGTTTCCCTTCTGAGTCTCTACAAAGGCAGGGTGGGGGTGCTGGCTCTGTGCTAGCTTTAGAAAAATTCTGATAACTTGTGGTACCTCCAGAAACAGTCCCCATGAATTTCTTTGTTGTCTTCAACAGAACACTTTTAGGCCATGTGCCATGAATGGAAATGTGACATAATAAGGAATCATGGGTCTTTTGTGCAATCCACTGTCAGCAAGTGAGTGTAAAAGTCACTGAGTAGCATAAGGTTTTTTGAAATCATAAGCTTAACAAAGTAAAGCTCATTTTAAAAGCAAATGACAGGGAGATGGCTGTACAGTGGTTACAAATTGCAAATTAACTAGAAGCTTTTTTTTTTTGTCAGCAAAGTATGTGAAACAAAATAGGAAAGAACAGATAAAGCAAACAGAGGACAGGTGAAAGATGCTACTTTCATTTTCTGGTAGTGTGCCTATTTGCAATTGCTAGATATTAGCAAGGTGAAAGGTGTGAATTACAATGACAAAAGAGTCATTAAGTCAAATTCCAACAAATATCTTCAAACTTCACCTTGTTTCTGATGTAATATAATCTCATTTTAGATCTCTGTTTATGTTTAAAGGAGTGAACTAACCCAATTGGTAATTGCAGACTAGTTTATCCTGCTTTTGCTTACTATAGGAGAATAGTGACGGGGCAGTTGCTGCAGAGCACTCTGTGCACCCTGGTTGTGGAAGTTGTCCTGCATGGGCAATCACACCCTCACTTGTCTCTGCACTGCCCCTGAAATAGATCACACAGGCAGCAAGCCTGCATAAGAACCACTTACAGTGGAGATTTTTGTTTTGAAGAGAAAAAGGTGGGGTGGGACAAAAGGCTACTCCAAAAAAGATTTGTTTCCTCATCAATCACTTTAAGAACTGGTGCTCCTTTTTTTTTTTCCTTCTAAAGGAAAGCTTTTAGCTTAATACCATGTTTCCTTAGGCTTGCAGTTCAACCTGTTCTTTTTTTTTAATCCCTCCTTTTAACCCTTCTCAAATATGACCTTTACTCTTTCTCTGCCTTGGGCTGTCTGACCACCTAGTACCACTATTCCTAGTGGGATCCCAGTATTGCCAAACCCTTTCTGTTCAGTTCACAGAAAATCCCAGCTGCATTTGGAGGTTTAAGGCCACTTCTGTGGATTAGTGACTTAGTCATAACCTGTGAGCGGTTTCTTCAAAACATTGCTGATTCTTCTGCTCACATACACGGTATGTTATGGCAAAGGATGAAACAGATCCGCTTCCCTATCTCTGAGTATTTCCTCAAAAATATACATACGTTCCTCTCAACATAGATCTCCATCACTGGCTGGGAGCATCCTATGTGGCGAGGAGGCTTTTTCTTCTCTTCCAGGGCCTGCCTTTCTGTACTTGAAACTTCTCAGTAATACTCACAGATCACTTAGTCTCCTTAGATGTCTAGATCCCATCAGTTTAGGACCATTTTTTTTTTTCTTTTTTTTTCCTTAATTGTAGGAAGGCAATATCCTTTTAGGCCATTCCCATCTGAAGGGAATTTCTCAATATTTGGCTTATCTTTTGCCTCTCCAGAGCCCTATCCTTGTCTCCATTTTGCTATTTCTTGTTTCTTTAAAGCTTTCGGTCTAACCTTATGTACTCAGCCAGGAGAATATCATGCAGCCTGAACTCCCCAACACTGGTAACAGGCTGCACTGTCAGTGGTGGGATCATAATGAGAAATGCTGGTGCAGATTCTCCCATGTTTAATAAGATATATACTTTTTTTTCTGCCCTTAATGGTGTATTAATAGTGTTTCTTTTCCAACTTTACCCACCAGCCTGCTTTCCTGAGATTGTAAGAATTGCAGAACTTTCTGACAGATTTGATCAAAAGTAGAATCAAAACCTTTTGGGGGTGTGGGAAGAGAGGAGGAAGACAGGAAAGCAGAGAACACTGACAGCATGATAACGTAATCCTTATTTCCTTAGGACACTAGATCAAAGTTTATCACTGATAACTCTCCTCCCCCACAATATTAAAAAATAGAATTTTAGTGAATCCAAATAAAATGTCAAAAATTGAGTTTGTTGAAGGGAAATATTTCAATGAGTCCAAAACAAAGTGATTTGGAACTGACTTTTGGAGAACTTGAGGATATTGAAGCCTTCTCTTCTTAAGTAAAATAAAAATTAAAAATAACCCTCTTTAAAACCCTGCTGCCCAGTTTGGGAAAAAACCCCCTTACTATTTTTTTTCTTTTTTCCTCTTCTAATGCCTACTAAGTACATAAGGGAATTGGGTTCATGCATCAAATATGTCAGCTCAGAAGATAAGCATTTTCAATTGTTGTAACATAGCGCTAATTGCTCCTACAAGTTTCAAACATCTAACAAAGGCAGGTCTAGCAGAAGGCTTTTTCTTTTAACATCATCTCAAAACCTCTTGAGTAATTTCTTATCCACTGGCCAAGATTCAAAGAAAGCATTTAAATTAAAAGCAGGGAAATATAAAATCTTTATCTTATATAAGTAAAAGGATCTTTTTTTTTCACAATCATAATGATTGTAGATGTTCATGTGCATCCATGCTTCCAGTGCAAAATCGTTCTGGATGTTGCTCTTTCTAACCAACACCACGATTCTGCTGTTAGGAATGGAAAGGTTCACAGCTTTCCCAAGTAGGGAATACTACTGGGATTTGGGGTTTTCTTCTTTCTTTCTACTTTTGGACTTCACTTGAAGGTGATTAAAATGAGAATTTCCATGTACATTGAGAATCGAAAGATTCTGAACAAGTACAAGTATTTCTCTCTAGATGAAAAAAAATGTTTCAAAATGTTTCACGGTGGCAGAAAAAAGTTTTGGAAACAATCAAAATGTTCTGTTTATGAATCAAATTGACCTTGAAAGTCCAATTTCTATGGCTTCCATGTGGCTTTTAAGATCCAGTGAGAGGAGGGGCCAGTTGTGAGATAAAAGTCTGGAAACCAATGGTTGAGTCAACTGGGATTTGAGGCTTGCAAACTCTGTACTGCAGAGTCTAAAGCTAAGTTGCAGTGAAGCTAAAACCCCAGGGTTACCAGACCCTTGTTTCTGTGGCAGGAACCTGAGGGTCTTTTATTCCATGTGGCAAAGCTGTGCAGGAATCTGACTGAAAAACAATGCCCTACAAGCTGTGGGAGCACTGTAGCCTAGCATGTGTCTTCTCAGGATGCTTTGTTTTGCTGGCAGTTTTGGGTGATTTATTTTGTTAACAGTTACATTTTGGTGAAACATTTTAGTTCTCAGAAATAGAATTTTCCAGTAAAAACATTTTGTTGGAAAATCCCCCTTCACCCTGACTTTCAGTGCCTCTCTCTTTCAAGGTTAGGTCTGAGGATTTTTAGCAACAAATAGGGTGTAAATGTGGTGGACTTGGAGGAGGTAGAGGGTTTATTGCTTAGACATCTGGAGGTTGCAGTATAATGGGTGCTGTCCCACAGGGTGCTATGACTACATCTTGTGTATTATACAGGTTTAGTCACATTTTTGTGAGCTATTATTAATGCTGACTTGCAGCATACGCCTTTGGAAGCAGTACAGTCAATGCATACCTGCTTACAGTGGGAAACTAAAAAGCCTCAAATTTCCTCTTGGCTGGCTCCTTCCTCCTACGCCCAGCTTGGTCCGTGCCATTTGAAAACAGAAGTTGACATCAAGTCATTTTCTATTGTTGGAAAAACACTCATAAGAAAACCCACATCCCCTGTTGTAAATGCATTGGAAGGTCGTGGAACAGGTAAATTTGGAGACTGCTTCTTTTTAGATTGTTCACAGGTGTGTCATCTCCATTTTTTTGCCCTCATCTAATATGATTCTAGTAGCGGTAGCAGGAATGGGCACCTCAGCCACTTTCTAATCAAATTAACCAGGCCTCCTCCCACTCAGGTGGAAATCTGGTTGGATTTTCCAGCTGGGATTTATACCCTATGGACACGAGTTCAGAGGTGCTCTATCCGCTGTCATGGCATTAGTTGCCATATTGCTGAAGCAGAAGCACTGTGGTAGTTATTGGTGCTACTTTTGCATGGCTGCACAAAGATGCATTAGGTCCTGTATGAAAAAAATGAGCTATTTAACTCAGCCAAGATGAAAAGACTTGCTATTAAGCACAAAAATCATACTTGAAAAGAGGAGCAGAGAACAGGACAGCAGAGACTGGCAGGTTAAGAAGGAAAATGCTTGATGGATTTAGACTGGGCTCGTTTTAGTATTAGGAGGAGCCATGTGGATTTTGGAGTATCCATAGAACAGGCGGGTATTGAACTGCAGTTCTCTTCTGCTCAGAAATCCAGGGGGCTCAGGTGCTCTGCCAGGATTTACCAGTACAGCTCCACTTATTCCAGTGATGCTCCAATACTTCACAATAATTAAGGTATTTTTGTCTAAGGTATGTTTCACCTCACAGTCTTAATTTTGCAGATAGGAAAGATTATTTTCAAGGAAGTGCTTATAGCCCAAAGTCCAATTTCTGCTTACTCAAATAACCAAGAAGAAAAAAAATCAGATTTTCTATTTTAGATGCTTGTGTTCTAACAGCTACTTTGTATCTATTTTTGTACTAAAGTTATGCTAATTTCCAGCTTCATGAATTAATTGGTGCCATGAGTGATGCATCTGTAAAAGATTAATTTTCTTTGGAAATGGTTCTTCTTAAACCACGAGGTATTTAAAGCCACCTTCCTGTCTGAGATAGATTCACTTTGGGAACAATACCTGCATAATTAAAAATTATTTTTGGATTTTTTTTTTCAATTCATAATTTTCTAATATGGCTGAAACTCATTAGGATGTGAGACTTCATTTATTAGACTATCCTTGAGCAGGAGCCATAGCAGCAAGATTCGTTTCATTAAAGACAAACATAATCCTTACAGTAATTGACCTACTGTTCACAGCAAAGAACTTCATTAGCCAATGTTAATTTGAGGTAAAAACCTGCAAAAGTAAAAAAAAACTCCAACCTCAACGTGAAGTTTACTAACTTTCTTTTGTCCTTCCTTCCCTAGTGGCTTTGCCATTCTGAGGTTGTTCTTTCCAAATATCACACAAGATGAAGCCCTGTAAATTATCATGGGCTTCAATAAAGCTCTTGTGGATTAGCTGTACATCTAACCCCAGCTGTGGTTATACCTTTGGGAAGATGGGTGATATTGCAGTTGTCACTGAACCAATGTTGGTTTCACTGAGTAAATAAATATATCCCTTTTTAAAGGAAAAATAGCCATTCTTTTAAGGCTACTCTACTCTTTCTCATCAGTTCATCCTCAGGACCAAGTGAGGTGTGTTCTCCACCCTCCCTTCCCTGGAGAAATGCTGGAGGCTTCACTGCTGTAATTCCCTGGAGTGTACTTCACACATCCCGTCCCACTTGCTCCCTCCAGCACCAGGCTCCAGCTGGTGCAGGCCAGGAGGAAACTCCTTGCTGCCCAGCCCTGCAAAAGTTCATAATCTTTAGGAATGTCCCTGCGTTTCCAGAAGCATAGGATCTGGTACAGGGCTAAATCCCAGTTTCCTGCTGCTTGCACCATCACTTTGCATTTTCCAGTTAGGGAATGAAGAAGCTGCAGGGTTACACTATCTCTGTGCAGCACCTAAACCATTATTTTCCTCTGAATCCACTCCTCAAATTCACATATTCTTTTTCAATTGTTACTAATACATGCAAATCTTGAGGAGACCCACCCAGGTCTGAAGAGAATGTGTCCCTAATACAGCAGATTGGGTAAATCCATGCCAAACCATAGCTTCCAGTCACCATCAGGAGTTTCCACAAGCCTGTATGTGAAGTAGCAGCCCAGCATTCAGCACATACTTTACCTTACTGATCGTATTTCTAGTGGACAAGCTACAGATTAGCCAGGCAGCTAAGCATTTCTACAGTGACCACCCATTCCCAGGATTGTATTTCAGATATTATAGATAACTAATTGCCTCCAGAAAGGTGTTTTTGTTTGTTTTTCTTAATATGATGTAGAAATCCAGCGAAGTGATTGCACACTGTGAACATTTATTTACCAATGCTTTTATAGTCACAAATATCAGCAGATTACTGAAAGTTGTGCGTGGAAAATAAAACTACAAATGAAATCTTGCCCTGATTAATTTTGAAGCTCCAGATTCCACAGCAGTAGGTATGGGATTTGTTATCACAAGGTGCTGGGCACTCTGTGTATTGTTGTGACTGAAAGTCGAAGACATTTGGCACCACAAATAACTGGAAAAAGGTAAAGCCCTTGAAACAAAATTGCACCTTACTCTCATCAGCCCATAGATTATGGTGAGGAGATACTAGGTTCTGCCTTTTGATCCCCAAAACAAAAGCAGACAGCATTACAGCCTTATGAATCTGTAGAACCCAGGTGCACAATGTTCATGTGAATTTCCCTTTCAGCTGAGTATAAAATCATTCAGGTTCAGGAAAGCTATAAGAGAAAAGAAGAGGTAAAGGAAAGCATGTTGTGATGGCATCTACCTTCAAGCATTCTGTCCCTAAAAGGCCATGACATTTACACCCTTTCTGAAATTCAACAGCCTCTGCTATTGGAGCTTCCTGTGACTCACACGATTTATTTATCCCAAGAGGCATTATACATTTGATACTTACTTCAGTTCTGTTTTGGATAGTGTTCCTATTAGTCTTTCAGTTTTATAAACAGCTGTAGGCAGATGATGAGATATCCAGGCTTATTGTTGCTCTACATGTGTGTAGAGCAGTTCACCACCCAGTCACCAGTCACAAGCCCAGTGGGGAGGCTGGGATCATCACGAAGGCGTGGCCATCACAGCCACGCTTAACCCTGGATTTCAACACAGGTGTTGCCAACAAGAGTCCCAGTCAGTACTGGTTGATAGGAATGACTAGGGACAGAGGAAGGTTGCTCGGTTTTATCTTCAGAGACCATCGCTGCTCAGACGCTGGCATCCCATCACAACACTAGGTTATCTGCAGCATGACTTTCTAGACGATGCCATTGATAAAAACCTCACAGCTCTGGGAAGTCATGGCCCGCTGTGTCCACGCAGGTCACTCAGAGCTCATCTGCAGCAGCAGCAGCAGTAACAGCAGTGCAGGCAGACCAAGGAGAACTTCACCAGCACAACACCTAGGTCTGCAAGCAGAGTGAGAGCAGGCAGAGCTCAAGTCTCTACTACCACAGGCAGTGCAGAGTATGTCCTGGGAACATGAGGGTAAACCCAGACTCAGAAATTCTTTCTATGGAAACAACTACATTTCAAATGTTACTGTAAAACAACACTGGCAATGGTAGGAGCTGACTCAAACTGAATTTAGTTATACTTTGCTTTCCCTCTCCTTTTCCAGTGTCAGAACTGGAATAACACACTTGCTGCTTGTGATAATGTTTCCTATGTTATTTTTTTCCACATTATAATGCACTTTCATTCATTAATTCTCTTAAAGAATGGAATGTTTACTTCCTTCCTGCATTTGGCACTAGTTAATGAAGTGCAAGCAAACGTTAACTGAATTCTCAAAGATGTGTATCTGTTCTTTCCTTTTTCTAATTAAGGTTCAATGCAGCCAAATGCATGTGGGGAAAATCTTATTCCTATGCTGGAAACAACCGCAAGATTCAGCACCAAATAAATGTTAATCTCAAAGCTGTTCATGGCTAAAAATAGGAGAGATGACTATTATCTCAGAATCAACAACTGGAAGAGCTTAAAATTGAACTTGTGTCTAAAATCCAGAAGTCAGCAGGGTAGCAACCTTCAAACGGCTCATGTCTTGGCATTTAATCTCATCCCATATAAACAGACTATGTATGCCTTGATATTTGGGCATGGACAAAAACAAGTGTGTAGGCGAAGGATTAAGAAGAAATGGGAGGGAACCTTCAGGCTCAGGGGATCTTGAACAACTTCTGTTGAAAGAAAACAGAAGTATCTTTGCTATGGGGCTACATGAAGCACCCATGCACTATCCCAATTGCTCTTGTTTCTGTATTTCAATGGTTAAGTAAGAATCAAAATTATAGCTTCATTGAAGTCACAGACAAAATTCAACAGGAATGTTTGAAGCTGACTTTGTGAGATGTACAATTCAAAGACAATCTCATCAAAGATGATAGGGATAAATGAATGTTTAAAACCCACATTAAATTAATGCAATATACCTTGTTTTGAATAAATAGGAGGTTGAAAATTTATGCTTCTATTGACCATATTCCAATTCACTTTACCTTAGGGAAAGGTGAAATATAACTAGAAAATAAGAGTGACTGTCTTAAATACTTGGTTGAGCCTGTTGTTGATACTTTTTGCTGATCCAGCTGTTTCCTTAATGTCACAAAATAATTAATTTTATCTAGCTGTGATTTTAACGCTCAGTGGTAAAGGACAACTCATTCTTTATCCAACGTTGGGGAGGAAAAATGCTATGAGAGAAAGTGTCGAGTGTATTCTCCCTCATTTTGCTTTAGGTAGATCTGTGTAGCTCCTTTGCACTCCTAGCACTGTCAGGAAGAAGCTTTCCACTGCCCTTGGGGGAAAGACGGATCCAACCCCAAGCGCTCAGTCCAGCAAGCCCTTATGCACACTGACAGCTCTATGACTGATCAAGGAGCCAAACTCTTATTGCATCAGGAAACGCCAAGGAGAGACTCAAGGGCTGAGTTGGCAGTTGGGAGAAAGTGAGGGATCTAGCTCTTGGCTGGAAGAACTACAGCCATGGACACTGTCCTGGATATTGGCATGTAAGTCAGGTCAAATCTTTACCAAAAATAGGGCATAAGCAGTTATAACTTGAAAGTCCTAGAGTTTCTGCTCTCAGCTTATACAGGAAGCTGAGGTTTGGTTTTGTCTCCAATATGCCTCTTTTAGAGCCAGGATTTGAATCTCCTCAGAGTTGCAGGGGAGGCAAATCCTTGGTCCTACTAGCAAGGTAGATGGAGCAATAGCTAGCCTTGCCATCTCAGGGCATGTGGCAGTAGCTGAACTGTGCAGCATTGCCCAAACACAGCTGATCTATACGTGACTGATAAGCTGCTCTTCTTCCTTAGGTTCTATATCTGTATAAACAGTATGGAGATAGAGACAGAGCTACCATGCATATAACCTCCAACTAAGCTCATACGTGTCCAAATATACTGTTATCATGTGTAGAGAGTCACCATCACAAGAAGTGACCCAGAATGGGTATCTGGGCTGCAACACTGAATAATTTAGATCAGCCTACCACAGTGGCTTGCAAACTAAAATTAAGACTTTACAGCTTTCTGGAGAATTCCACCAAACTGCACCTGCATAAAAGTATTGCCTGTAACAGAAGCTATAGTAGCACTGCTCATGTCTAAAAGGAGGTGAAATGCTCTTTGTGATAAGCTTGTGTGCAGTTATGGGTGTATCTCTAATTATAGGCAATGAGAAAAAGTATGGCTTGCTTAGTAACATACCTCCTCCCATCACGTCAAACACAGACAAGAACGTGTCACATGATGGAGTGGTCACACTCTCACTCCTTCTCTTTCTCTCTCTGCTATTAGCTCTCCTCTCTGCTATTATCTCCCCTCCTTTGTTCAGGCTCAGTTTTGAGCTCTGCTTGCTGCTGAGCAGCTGACTACCTCCAGCAGTGCAGTACACACACAACACACATCTCCAGCCTATTCTTCCGCTTGCCCTCAGCTTAATTTACATTACTTCCTCTCTGCAGGGAATCTAATTTGATCTACATTGTAAAGCTCAAACACACTTATTAAAGTGCATCATCATAACAAAGACAAGTAAGACATGCAGAATGTTTGGGAGCATCCTTAGGAAACAGTAAGCTGCTTTCTGTAGAAAAAGGCAAAACTTGAAGATAACCTTCTTAGGAAGAAAACTGTGCAGTGGAGGGGTTGCAATACACATCAGAAAGGGATTTGGGGAGAGAGGAAATGTGGAGCTATGGAATGAGATCCTTAGATATGGGATTTGTATTTTGTGTTTAACTATTTTGGCTATTACTGCATAATATTTCAGTGTAAACACACCAGAAACCACAGGCATAAGCAACAACAAACTCTCAGCTCAGTTTAGGAGGGCTGATACAGCTGGGAGTTCCACTGTTTTCTTTACAGCTAATGTCATGTAGTTTTAAAACAAAACCAAAAAAACACCCAAATCAAAACCCCTTCATTTCCAGCAGTCGTAAATTATTATTACCATGCTGTAACCTAGTGTAAACAGGTTCCTGGCCCATGACTAAGGCTGGGAGGCTGTCCTGCAATGCAAACAGCAGCATGGATGTCTTCCAAAGGCGTTGGATGCGGGAAAGGCTCTGCTGGGCTTGGAGTCCTGAGCGTTCAGTTTCCAGCTTCTTGTTTGAGTGAGAGCTTCAAAACTGGGGCATTTCTACAGGAAATGGAAAGCTTGAGAGCTGCAAATTTGGAGCTTTATGGAAACTCCTTTGTTTAGAAAGGAGTAAGTTGAAGGACTCCTGAGGACAGCCAGGTGTGTTCCCATGCGAAGGGCATGCCTATAGCAAACGAAAGAATGCGATTCTCAGGAGGGACAAGTATTTGTAAGCAACAACCAAGGTGAACAGAGCAGCATGAGCAGGACCCGCACTCTTGTAGAAATGGTCTTTTTCTGGCTCTTTCCCTCTCGGTTCCCTACTCCTCCGCGGAGATCGCAGCTAAGGACTGAGATGGGCTGCGGGCACCAGAGGGCGGCAAAGGACGCGTGGAAAAGCAGAGCAGCGCCCTCAGAGATCTGCTAGTCGTAAACCAGAAAAGAAATGCCCTCTTCTATCAAAGCCAGGGTGCAAGCGAATGAGGGGGTTTTTTCAGGTTTAAAGCTCATTTTAATTTTATTTCATGCTCTCATTCCCTTTTTATAGAAAAATAAAAAATCATAGAATCATAGACTGGTTTGGGTTGGAAGGGACCTTAAATCATCTGGTTCCAACCCTGCTGCCCTGGACAGTGACACCTCCCACTAAACCAGATTGCTCAAAGCCTCATCCAACCTAATCTTGAACAAAAAGAAACAGAAACAAAACAGGAAAGATAAACTGCAGCAGCATTTCCATAATCTTACAGACTCTCAGAAGTGCTGGGCTCTGAAAGTTGTGATTGTCTTTGCTCCAGCTCTTTTTGAGAACAATCATTTTGTTTGAGACTTTCTTATGTGCTTTTGGTAAATTCAGGCCATTTTTACGGGCTTGCCTCTGCGTTCTGACCGATCTCACCTCTCTGATTTATGATTTTTTTTCCCCTTTTTTCAGAGTATTTGGTGTCACAGACATATGTACTTGTAAGGGCAGTTTTAATGCAGAGGGTTATTGCGAATGACACTTCCTGCAGGTTTGTCACCAGCATTGCTCCTGACTCAATCATGAGTTACCCACCTGCAACAAAGCACTCCTCTCTCACAACCAGTACACTCACACACAGAGGTACTCAGAAATACCTATCTACTGTTGTTCACACCCTCTCTTCAGCTGTTGACTTTATTCAACAGATATTTCCTCTTACGTCCAAAATGAGATCGTACTGCTCTTTAGTTCTGATAGTGCTAGAAAGTGAGTGAGGCTGAGCAGGAGCTTTATCCTGTTCTTGTGAATCATCAAGCACTGTAAATTACTTCTAAATACAGAGTCAAAATCCTCATCATGCAGGAAGCAGTGTCTTTTCTGTCTAGAAAGATGCTACAGACCTTGCTAGGTATATGCTAGAGCTGTGAGATTCCATGACCACACACAGCATGCTTTCATCTCTATCAGTTTATCTAATAAAATCTTACTTCTCTCTGCAAATGTTGCCTTCTTGAATATTACCCTTCAGAAGCCAATAGAAACCTGTAATCTTTGCAGCTACCTTGTACAGTTTATCCATTTGACTGGGTGTCAGTGGTAAGTAATGACTATCAGCGACTCTGTCTCCTCCACACCTCTGTGCCTCAAGTATCCAGACCATTAGTTTTTAACATAGACACTTATTATAAGTACTAGTTGTCAATTAAAATAAAAGCCCATGATTACATCATGCGCAAGGTATTTTTGGCCTCCAAGAAGGCAGTGTATTGACTCATCAGTATCGTCTGCTGGCCAAGTATAGCTTTATTTCTTACCCTTTAGTTAAAGTACTGAAAAGGCAAGTAGCCAACAGAAAGACAGGGAAAATATGGACTGACATAAACCTAGAAAGACAAGGTTGGCAGAAATCCACAGTATTTTTGGCTGTAAATGCCTAGAGGCTTTCCTGGCTCAAACTCCTTCAACAACATTCAGGACACCCTGAGATTTGTTTCATTTATTTTTTTCTTAAATCTTCATGCCCTTTTGGTACCATCATAGGAAAATTTATGTTACAGTTTCACACATGCTTCCTAATTTATTTTATTTTTAATTTCCACACATTTCCAGTAATTTTCACTCCTTACAGTATTTCCCATCTGTTTTTCAGAGTCCTGAGGCATTTTTCTGAAGGAGAGGATTTTCTGAAGGTTTATCACCTCATGAGATTTATTGCTAGGCTTTTTCTTCAGCCATTGGACTGAATATAAGTTAAATTGGGAGACCGCACCTAACCTGCCACCAAATCAATTAATGTAACAAGAAAATAAAGTGATATTTGTAGATTGTCACCCAATACAATACTGCCGCAATGCATAGAACCTGTATCTTGAATTTTAAACATTCTCAGCTCCTGTTAAGATTGTAGCATTACATTTATATTGGCACTATAAAACAAAATCACAACAGCCTCTCTAGGGCAAAGGAGAAGAGCTGATGGGAAGAATGCTTTATGTTTGGGAGCAGGAAACTGGTAATTTAAAGCATCATTCTTTAGATACGGATTCTTTCAATATGGATGATTTTAGTAGGCACTAGAAATTAGGACAAATAACTTTCATATAGTTTTACTTCAACTTCTTTGTATTACTGAGAGGTCTTCAAACTAGGGCAGAGTCAGATAAAATCTCTCTCTCCTCTGAGATGGCTAATAATAGCAGTTAAAGGGATTTGTTTCTGAACCTCACTTCTAGCCACCAGAAAAAGCATTCTTTAAATATAAGCTATTCTCTCATTCTGAGCTAAATGTACGATCATACTTTTCCCTCTTCCATACACTCCAAACAAACATGCTGCAGTTTCAGAATTGAAAGTTTTATTTGGTTGATCATACCATCTTATATTACCTATAAGGTCAATTCCTTTCAGCAAAAACCCCCAGAATGAAGTCTGGAACTCGACTCATCCATGAGCCAAATTGTCTTTTTCCTTTCAAACTATTTCTTCTAGAATGGTGTACTTCTGCAAATGACAAAATAAACCAAAATACAGTTTGTGGGCAGGTATGGTCTTCTGCCTGCATTTTGAAGGGGGCTATTAAATCACAAAATCTCAGTCTTCAGTGTAAAAGAAGACTTTTGCCATTAACAGAAAACAGCAACACATGTTGTTGGCTCTTCTAAAAAAGTAGATTGCACTGTTACAATACAGCAAGGCCTGGTTTCCCAGGCAGTCAGCATCATGGAAAACTTTGGTCTGATTCAGCTTGGCCAAGTCATTTGAATTCATGCTCAATTTATTTTGTTGCATTAATCCTTTTCAAGTTGTCCTCAGAAGTGAGTGACAGCTGATGCTTTCTTGTGCTCAGAGCCCTGATGTAACTTTCTAAGCTCATACTCTCACTTTGTCCCCTGAAATCCAATCTGGAGGAGTGGCTTTAAGATACTGAAAGAACATGTCCCACAGTAAACTTGTTTTACAATTGGGCTGACAGTGATTTTTATTTCCTGCATTTAGTTTCTCTTCCTGTGATGTGTAGTTACAGTGCAGTTTTGTCTGATGAAAAAGATACCAAATGCTCTTTTCGCTGGAAATGTAAGCATAAAGGGAAACAGATGATGGATCCTCAATTTATTTGTTAAACCAGCCCTTCAGCTTACAGGTGCTTAGGAATATGTTTTAACTTTATGCATATGAACAGACCTCTTCAGCTTCCACGGGACTCTTTATGGGTGCGGAACAAATCACACGAGCATGTGCAGTTTAGAATCCCTAAGTACATGCTACGCTTTTTTAATAACCATTTCAATATAAAGATACTAGTTTTGTTACCAGGGGGCTTCTTATCCGCCCCCCTCTATTAGAATAGAAATAAATAACAGGGTTTAAAAGAGGCTAAAATGGTATTGATTTCTGGTACGTACCAAGGTCTGTCTGGATGAAAAATTTAATGAAAATCAATCTTCATGTCATACTGTGTTTTACACCCTTGTCAGAATATTATTTTCAGCAGTAAAGTATTGCATTGGAGCAAGTTCTCTCCAGCACACAAAATAGACAAAAATATTTCTAAGAGATCTACTTTTATATGACAATGGCATAAGTTTTGCTCCAATGTAAAAGAAATTACTTCTGTCAATTTCTTCAAATAATTCTTTATAAAACTTTACCAAGATCCTCATAATAAACCCATAACAAAATTACAGTTATAATATTTTACTTAAGACTTTTTTCATAAGTCTTACTATAAGAAGTAAGTAAATTGTTCTAAACATTTACATGCTTTTGATGTGAAAATCTATGCTACTGCTATTAATATTTTGGTGTTTGATCTCGAGGGTATCAAGCAAGCTTTTCCATCAAGCTGGATCTTGCAAAGATAATGTCAGTAGCATTCTACAGTTAATATACTACAAAACACTTCATGTTCTAAAAGTTATTCTAGCATGAACTACACATTTTATTTAATCCTACGCTAAGCTATGGACAGTATGAAAGCAGGTTCTTTGAAAAAGCACAGTTTAAAAAATACTAGGCTTTTCAGGAACAGACATCTAAACGTATAACACACACATCTTCCATTGTGGCAACTGCCTCAGTGTGTGGAAGAGACAACAAGAAATTTAACTGCCTGGACAGACCAGTGAAACCCCTAAAAGGCATTCACATCTTACAAATGAAAGGATGCATCACCCTCTCTGCTGTAAATCTCCAAAGACTCACAGACACATGTGACTTGCAGGAAATGCCAACTTGTTGGAACTCATCACATAAACAAGCACGAGGAGATTGCAAGCTCTTCATCATTTGCTCCAGGCTTGCTCTATCTCTTCTATTTCTCTGAGCTCCACCACCAGAATTTCACAATAGATGGGAGAAAAGATTTTTATGGACACATGATCTGCGACACTAAAGCTGGATGTCTGCACTGTTGCCAGAGTTGAATTTATTGAAATTGGTAACTGAAAGGAACTCTGTGCATGTAACTGTTGTCTTGATATTGACAGGAACAAACTAGCCAGACTGCACACTCTCATGCATAATACTGTTATATTCCTGGAATAATTTTATCTACAAACCTCTTATTTTTACATATATGTTTCCAAGATGAAGTTGTATACACACCAGATCATCTGAATAGAAACAAAGGACAAGTTAAAGTCAGGTACAGTTAAAGCATGTTCTCTTAATTACTCCTTTGGTGTCATTATGACCAATGTAAATGGTGTTGTATTAACAAGCTACCAGAGAGCTTATAAACAGCTTGTGCTAAACTAGGGACTGAGTGGCAGCTTAAAGCCTGAGCTCTATTGCTTTGGCAGGATGAGCTCAGGCAATGGCACGCAGCAGTCACCCACACTGAGAGGCAAGCCCTGTGCTCTCATCCCATGTTCACTCTAAAGAGTAAGCCAATTTATTTAAACTATAGACATGAGAAAGGCTGGCTGGGCAGGGTTCTTAATAGCTTTTAAATACTAGATGCTTTTTGTGGTTTCATATCAGTAAATGATGCCAAATTTTTCCAGGGAAAGATGGTCGCTCTCTGCTTTATTAGAGAAATAAATCATTGTTTAAGTTTACCTCTACAGACTTCTGTAGCACAGTGGCAATGAAGTTTGTTCCCCTTACCTCTTTAGAAGTATGTATACATGGTGCAGGAGAGGGGAAATGGGAAAAAGAAGAAATAGTTTACAATTTTTTGTCATTATTTTGAAGTTTCCTTTCACTTCTTCAAGTGTGCAAAGAAAATTTCTTGAAGTGGTGAGACACACTTTTGCATATAAGCTCTCAGAAGCACCTTGTAGCAATATATGGTCCCCCAAACCCACAGTTTCTAGCAGGCTATCTGAATTACTTCTTCACTTCATGCAAATTGTGGCTGAAATTAGAAATGACCTTCAGAAACAGCACTGCAAATGATAGTAAGAACATTTGTAACATAGTCTCTGGGTTTGTGTTTCCAAAGGACCTCCTAAAATTCTTTGCTTCCTTGCCTGTGCTGTGTTGGTGGCCAGCAGAGCAGAGGTCATTTTGTTTGTTTTACCCCTCTCATGACTTTGCTTTGCCAGACGTGTCTGTAAGACACATCACAGCCCTTTAAAAACAAATTGTGTCATGTAGTAAAAAAAATACTTTAAAAGCATTGTGTCAAAGGCTATTTCTGTTCCCAGCTGTTAAAATTGTAGCACGACTTCATTATTTTCTTTGCATTTAGAAAGCTGCTGATCTTATACTAGCAAGTGAGCCCAACTTTACAATTGGAACAACTGATGAAATACAGTGAAATCAATAGTGACAATATTAAAATAAATATTGTGCAGAAAAATAAATGTTACTATTTATGAAGCAGGAAAGGTCACAGGCTATAGAAAATAATGAGCGCATTTATCTGAACCACTGTATCGCAGTCAAACTGAAGCCCTCAGATCAGTGAGTCATCCCTTTGCAAATGCTTCTCTCTTACATCACTTAGAATAGAAACTACTTGTGTAGGCTCTGCCTTTGTTCCCCGTGTACAAATCACTGAGGCTCGGCTGTAGGACCCCATCATACAGCCTTTGCTCCCCTTTAATTGAAGTGGAGCCTTGTTTGATGACAAAACTATTGCAATAAGGAACTATATTTAAAACTCGTTGACTCATTCATCTTATGGCTGTTTCTGGAGTCATTAGTGGGTCATATAACCATATATATTTCATTCAAGTTCCCATTATAGTTTCTACCTATAATTGTAGCTATTTTGCTCCAATTAATCCTCTTAATGGAACAGCAGTCTCTAACCCACTGTAAGTAACTCCCTCCTTTATTTTGTGGTCTGTTCTTTGACAGTTTTCTGACAGAGTTTAATCTGAAATTTCCAGATAGTAGCATCCCAGGTTACAGCAGTGTTTGGCTTTTGCTACTTGGAGCTATTGACTTAGAAAGAAAGGTTTGGAGGGGAAGCATCAGGAATCGTACAGTTCTGTTGTAGCAAAACAACTGAATTTTTTGTTTGAATAAAGGACGAACAGCCTACTTTTATCAGCTTAATTTGTTTCTTTCTGTACCTAAAATAGTCTTTCAGCAGTTAGAAGATTTCAAAAATCCTTTTGCTTTGCAATTTCCATCCAGGAAAGAAATTACTATCTGGTGGTTGTTTTCTTTTTATTTTTTATTTTCCCTTTTGAATAGATAAGAAAGCTTAACATATGTTTCAATAAAAAATACATCAGTTTATACAGAATCTTATCGTGACAAAACATCTTTAGGCACAAGCATCAGCAATGAGATCAGCTCTGCTTTGAAAACATTTTTGTTAGCTATCAGGCTTCACAGAGACAGTAATGTTACCAGTGGAAGTGTTGGTGATTACATCACATTTGTAATTCTAGAATTATAGAAGTCCCATATGGAGTGGAAGGCAGGACAGGAAGAACACAAGACAGCACTGTGCACTTGTTTGTTTATAGAAATGATAGTTAACCAAAAGTATCCAATCTGTTCATATCAGCATGCTAGCTCCTCAC
This sequence comes from Brachypteracias leptosomus, assembly GCA_013401335.1. Classification (NCBI taxonomy): domain Eukaryota; kingdom Metazoa; phylum Chordata; class Aves; order Coraciiformes; family Brachypteraciidae; genus Brachypteracias; species Brachypteracias leptosomus. Next base: position 63,816 of record VYZX01002676.1, on the reverse strand, counting down.
AGGATTCACATGCATCTGAGCAGAGAAAACTGGAGTTTCCAGTGGAACTAGATGCCCAGTGGCATCCAAAATCCTTTCTTTGCTCCTGCACTTGCTAATAAAAATGGCAAAACATCTATATGTGATCCTTGAAAAATCAGAATGTTGCCCCCTGCCATCCTGAGGATTTCAGCACCCTTAGACACCACTCTTACCACATGCTCAATCTAGAAATGCTGGCTTTGATTCTTCACTAGGAAAGTAGGAAACAATGATTTGACTTCTTTCTCTAACTAAAGAAATTTTAGAAGATTGATTAGGCACCTGGTCACTTGGGAACATATCCTGCTCTGCTTGGAATAATAAAGAATGAGAGCACTTGACTGGGGTGCCAGGACCTGGATAATAAATCTTGTTGCTCTTTACTCTGGAAAGGAATGAGTCAATCTAAGGATTTAAACCACAGACCTAAGAGTCTAAAATAGCAGTAAAGCACTTACATCTCTTGACCCACTCTGCACAAAAAAAGCAACAGAAACTTTCATAGCAGACTACAGACAATCAAGCCTTTATTACGCACAAAAGAAATCACCAGTGATAAATAACACCAAGAACATCCCCATTCCAAACTACTTAATACAAAAAATTTCAAAGGCTGTTATCCCTTTCTCCTGTTTCCTCTCCTTCCCCTCCCACTATCTTTCATTACCCAACAAACTTCTACTATCCACAAGCATTTACTGAGCACAGAGTCAGGGCAGCCTAAACCAACCTAAGGCCAGGCTGTGACAAAAGCATCTTTTCCATCTCTTTGGACATGTTTTCCTATTTTTGCCTTGCAAGGATAGCAGGGTCACTGCAAAACCCATCATAAGGTGATTTAGGGAGAGGAAAACTAATTGCCATTGTCTGCAGAGCTTTGCACTGCCCCAAATTCTAACTTTTGGGTAATCATGTTAAACTTGAGAAATGGTTTTGCACCACTAACATCAGCATCTCTCTACTGAAGATGTTGATCAAGCACTCCCAATTCAGTGTGTTGCCAGTTCTCCAACACAACATGAGCTGGAAAACTTTTCCTACATACTCTGTTGAAGCAGTCCAGGAGCTGCATGTAGGAGTCCTGATTTTACCCCAGGGCTGGGCATCTGTAAGTTCAATGCTACAACATCTAGCTTTTAAGTCCTCTGACACATCCTGCTTTTTGTGCATGTCACAACAAATAGAGCCAGACATATACAAGATATGTTTGGAGGGCTCATAGGAAGAAAACCTCCCCAGCTGCTTTACATCCTGAATACCTGGAGCACAAGATCTTATAGTTACTGAAAGTTACTGAAAGTTTATAGTTAAATTTAGAACTTCTCCTCTCTCCAAAACAGGGCCTCATTAGTATTTTCACTGTATAGATTTTTTAAAACATCAGTCTGGAAATCAATTAGTCTAGTCAAGATGCTGCCTTCCCCAGACTCCAGACCTAATTCTTTATGCCTTCTCCCCTTAGGTACATTATAACCCTGTGTGCTACTGGCCTGAATTGTGCTGAATATGGAAATGCTGAGGCATTTGCACATTTCATTAGCAACCTCTTAAAAGAAGCATAGTCGATTTCTTTTTTTTGCATTGTGACCTTCAGAAAGAAGCTGCTCTATTACTCATCTGCTGAAACATACGGTTTCCTTCTCAAGGGATGGGGAGTGGGTGGGAAGAGGGATCTGATTTTTTCTTTTTTTCCATTTTTGAGAGCATTAATGAATACCACTGTATGATAACACAAGCAAAAGGGAAGGCTATCTGTTCCAGTCATGAAGGATGCCAAATAATGCAGAAATGCTAATGCCATGAATTGACCTATATGCCATCTGTTGAAAGGTGCTCATGACAGTCACAGCAGTATTACCAGCAACACAGCAAGAACAGTTACTCAGTTAAACACTCTGGGCAGAAATGGTTCACAGAAAACTAGTAAGTGTGGAGTTGTTTTGTTTTTGTGTTTTTAAAGAAAATTTGATTGCAATAGATGTGCATGCAGCAACAAATTAGAAGACAAATTCAACCCCTCCTAAATAGAATGATTTGATAGGAAATCAACCAGTAGCAAGACACGGTGATCTGATGGCAGCCACGGTAGGTTTGCATACATTGCAATGTAAATCAGAACAGTAAAATAAGCTTTGGGGTTTTTTTACTTTAGGGGGCATATCAAGTCTCATCATTAAGGCTTGTTGGTTGTCTGCTAAATTCAGAGCAGTGTTTCTCAAGGAACCAGGAAAGTGACATGTTAGGTTTAAACACTTTTCTTCCAGCTTGTTCATATACATGTGAGTCAAAAAACCAAAAAAGAGAAGGCACCTATTCAATACAGGAGACTAATGATAATGTATTGCAGGATATGATATTCAGAGCTGACTTAAATATCGCACTTTTCTGAAGGGTGTAAATGGTGCTATTTTACTTTGGCCTGCAGCACAGTGTCTGTTCTACAGCTTGTATGCTTGCCCATCACTTTAAAGCTGAGCTCGTACTTCACCTTAAAGCTGACACAACCAGTACAAAATTAAAATGGACAGCCTGATCAACAACATTCCCCACCCACATAATGCAAATCAATCAACCAGAATGACAAGAAAAGTGCCCAACACTCCCCGAAGGCTCAATTCCATATCTTCAATTCCAAGCCTCAATTAAAGCAGCTTTCTTCAGTGTTCCATCTCAGATTCAAATGACATAGAACTTAAAATGGGCTCCTGTTATACTTTAGGGAGTGGCAATTTTGAAAGAAACAAAATGTCTTTTACAGAAAATTAGCATACTGCCACATTGTTTCTCTTGTGAGGCTATGTTAAATATATATACTGGATTCATTTAAATGAGATCTATTTAAATATGCTTTTCATGGTTAATTGCGAAATGTAAAACATTTGCAAATTTGAGACAAAGCAAAAATTATTTGACACTTCTTTTCTATGAATTGTATTTTTTTTAATTCAAAAAGACGTATCCTGAAGTAGGGAAATACTGTTAGAGATGAATGCAAGAAAAATATGTGAGTTATAACAATATGTTTCCCTCTCTCATAATTTACAATAATTATATATTGCTGGTAAGAGGAAATAATTGAGTGGCCATGAAGAGGTGTAAAGGAAGACCAAGACAAAATGATGAGATGTAGACTTGCCAGTGACAGAAAGGCCAATATTCATGTAAATACATATTCACCATACTACTGATCAGATAATCAAAGTAGAGATAAAAATGATTACTTAATTTTCTATGTGTGTACACACAGAGTAATTTCCCAGCAACAGATTTTAATCTATGATATTCTACTTAAATTTAAATGGTTGAGTTGATTTTTCACCGTTTCCCTTAGAAATATGTTTTTAGAGTCTGGTACATTTTCACTGTTTAGGACTAGGTGCAACATTGTAGGTATACCCCCAGTGTCAATTTTTTTCATTTTCCCATCTGCTCTGTTTAAACAGTATTTCATGATGCCTATTTCACGGATCAGCACATTACATGACTTTTTTCATACATGCCCTTAAGTAAATGTAGGCACTTCTGACAATTTCAGCCAAAGTGTGGGAGGAGAATAACATCCATGAAGACTCTGCACACACAGAAATTACTCTGGCAAGACAAGTTACTAACTGCTGGGCAACATTCCTTGTCTGTGTGTATACTCCTGGTCCATATCTACTTAAACCAGCATTTTGTGATAGTGTGAACATATCTTAAGCCACTTAGGGTTTTCTGAAAGTTCACTGTTGGTTTATGCTTTTAGAAGACTGAGCCTTCAGAATATATCTCATGAACTAGAGGAAAGAATGGCTGTTAGTACTTTAGTGTCTCTGGAAGCGGAGTGAAGCTTATTCTGCGCATGCATATGCTGATCTATCTATAAGGCAGAGTGACCATAATATCTGCAGCTTGGATTGCCAAACATCTTCCTTATAAAGATCTAGTTCCAGTTACAACTGAGTCAGAATTTAATTATTTGGGATGAAGTTTCCCATCATGAGCTTCTGTCTCAAGCTGAACTGAGTTTAAGCAGAATTTAACCTTTACAAGAAGAGGAGCTAGGATAAAAAATTGCTAAGTAAAACCAAACACACTGTTATAACTATCTATAGAAAAGCTTTAGTATGGTCATGATTCTGACAGCAAGGAGTCTTTTGCTGGCCTGAAGGAAATCTTAAATTTGGTTAACTTCTGAAAACCTGTGTGCATGCACACACACACATTATATATATATATATATACACACATATATATTTACTCAGTAGAGGCTCACTGGTCTTGACAACAAAAGCCTAAAGCATTTTCCCTCCACAGGTCACAGAGACAGACTGATAGAGGCCTCAGAAAGTCTTTTTTTTACTTCTCTCTAATAAGGGATCAATCCTTAGATACAGGATATTTACTTAAGCTGCACTTAAAACATGCAGAAGAGGTTTTGCCATTTGCCTAGGCAGCTTGGTTTATATCTAGAAAGATTTGTTTTAACATGTAATTATAATCTTTGCTTCGAATGAAGCTGTTTGTACCTCATCTCAGCCACAGGGGATGTTGCAGATGACTGAAGATGGTTGTCCTGTTGTCCTGTGCCGATCCCTAGCCTGTCCACGTCTTTAATTTTTCCCCATTAGACTTGTTTGCTAAATCAGTTATTCCCACTTTTTTCCTCCAGGTTGTCCCAAACTGGATACTAAGTGTAACAGAACCATTTTGTACCTCTCTCAAAACATGCTCTGTGCTTTATCTCCATCTAAGTCACAGTCTAGCAGGGATCAGGACGTTTTCTTGTTCATTTTTCCCTAGCGACTAACACTGGGAAAAGCAAGCCAGGCTGAGCTGTGAAATTACTCTGGTTTCATGAACTTGCTCAGGGGTAGCAAAAGCCAGCCACGCCACTTGAATAAGCAGCCTTCTCTTCTCCCTCAGCTCTTTACACTGCTACACACTTCCTCATATCACTACAAGTTAACCTAACTGGAGAACTTATCTATATTAAAAGTAACACTACCCACAGTTTTATCCCTTACCTAGTTTTAATCAGTACCTGACCCCACCTAGGCAGCTGCACAAACTGCTGCCACCAGAGGCGTTTGCTACCGTGACAACACTTCTGGGTGATGCTGAGGAAGTCACTCCAGCAGGACTTCCCTCTGACCAGTAACTGAGTGCCTGCCTTTTCTGAGTAAACTGCACAGAGCTTCAGGCTGTGATTTCTGTATTTAAAAAAGTTGTCAGAGATGTGAATAAACACAAGCAGGAACTGAGAGATGAAAAAAATGTGTTTTAGATCACTTCAGCTGGATCCTCAACAGGAGAGTAGCCATCCAGTTTGTAGGGGTTAACATGTGCAGTGAAGGCAGCTGTGGAGATTTCAGGGAATGGGAGATGTCCTGAAAAAAGCAGTTTACATAATTACAGAAAATAATAATGTCTCTGCCACAAAGAGTTAAATTAACAGAGACAACATTTATACTGTTGTGTTGTTTTTTAGGGGAATGGTGTTACTTCTTTTTAATGTCAGGCTGTTATGTTCAGGCAATTAGTATTTTGTCTATATTTTTGATTGTGTGATAGGACAATGACTTACAGATAATGAATTAATATTTACCTAATTTAGCACATTTGTAACAAATAGGTGATGTGTAGGAACATTCACACAGAGAAGTGCTTTTGAAGTACAGGTATTTTTTTATTAGTTGATATCACATCTGGTGGGAGAGATCATCTGCTGGGGGGAGAAATCCATTAGTGCCCCTCTGGTATCCTGTGTGGCAGTCACAGCTGTTAGATTCCTTCTTCTCTTCCCCACTCTTAACCAGTGTAGGATTCTCTGCCTTTACACACAACCAAGAAATCTGAGAAAGCACTTTCCAAGAACAGAATTTCAGAGCTGTAATTAATTGTGTTTAATAGAATGCTTTTTTTTGTTCTCATCAAATCTGCAACTCCCAGTCAACAGAGCAAGGGATACTCTTCTTGGCTGGTGTGACTGTCAGCGCTCCATACAACAGGTTAACAGTTTTAACACATGGAAAGCCTGGGATTACATATTTGCTTCAAGGTCCAGCAGTACCATTTCTGATGTTGTAATGAAAGGGTTGTCTGCTGCACAGCTTTGGCCCTACTGGAAACACAGGAATTGTACAACAAAATCAAATACTTAATAGACTTATATTTTGTTTCTAAAAGTCATCAGGCCCTGACTATGATTAATTAGAAAGTATTGGCTGTCATGTCACTAGATCAATGCTGCTATAAACTTACAGGGGACTATGTGGAGGGCAAGCTGCAGTAACCTTTAATATGGGGAGTAGCAGCTTGGCCGTTGGCCATGTGTTAACTTCATCTGTCATGCAGCACATTTTGCTACATTCCCTCTAAAGGAAGAGGTGATGACTACTGCTCACAAAGTACTTAGACTGCTTGGAAAATGCAGACTATCACTTTAAAGGAAGTTTAACTTCCTTCCACGGCACACTAAGCATTAGAAGGGTCTGATCCTCAGTCATTAAGTAGGAGGGGTTCTGGTGGGAACACACTGACCCAATGGGCCAAGACAATGCCAGTGCTTTTTAAACAAGTTCTATCATTCCAGAGTAAAATATTCTCACACTCTAGAGGAATGTTTCAGACTTAACAAATGAACTTATTCCCACTTTGAGTCTCAGATCCGGTTAACTAGAACGAAGCCTGTTGACTTTGAATATTTCATTAGGATTTAAATATGTGGAAGATTAGGTCTATGCACCTTTTATAAATGGAGAGGGATTAGATTATCAGATGGGTTCCTCAACAAAGTCTTTTGGATAGATCACTCTTCAGAGTAGTTATTAATGAACATGTTTATGAGTGTGAGACAGAACTGTCCAGAGGAACCTGCAGGATATCTGAAAAACCCTGTGAATCAAGCATGCTGAGCAGCAGTGTGCAGTGTCTCTGGTGGGAAAATGCGTCACACAGCTACGTTCCTCCCAGTACTCAAATTTAGATAGGCAGTACTGTGTAGACAAGCACAAACTGGCTCCCGTTCTCCTGCCTTCACTGCATCTGGAGCTGCTACCTTGAAGTTACTTCACCCACACTAGCCAGCAAATTCACATAGCAAGGAACAGCCAACTAGGTGAGCAGTACAGAGCAAGCAAACTGCATGTGCCAAGTTGTATTTTGGGAAGTCACATCTCCACTGTAGGCATATTTATACTATGTAATGCAGCACAGAGGTCCCTACATTAAGTTTGGAAAGGGTAATTTTGGAACTTCAAACAATATATTGAGAAATAACCTAATATGATTTTTTTCTGGCATGTGTCTGTTTTTTTCTGGATTTGTCTCTTGCATTGGAGCTTCTGGCACAACAGTTTGCTCTCCTCCTGCTCTCAGCCCTTCACTTGCGTTAATAGAGATGTCTGAGAACAGAGGCTAAAAAAGAGCAGGAAAATGACATTCAAGTTTAACACATTTTTGGAAAATTTTTATGTATGTTTTAACTTGGACTGTTTCATTGATCTCATTTACAGTTGCATTAGCACAACCGTGCCACAAGGGCATGAACAAGCATCTGGAAATTTCTTTAACTGGCTTTGCCACTGGAGAAAAGGTATCACCCAACTGCTTAGCCATTGAGGTATTCTGCTTCAGTTAATTAGCTCTGCTGAAAAAGCTCAGTTGTAGAGTTGCTCTGACACAGTTACACCGATTGTAAGACCTGACCCGATCCCTCTGCAGGGTGCAAGAAGCAGGAAAGCAAGAGGAAAGCAGGAGGCACAACACACCTGCCCGTGCCTTCTGGGGACCTCAGCCCCTGGCCTCACGGGTGANGAAGCCGGGCTGCGGGGAAAAGTTGGCGCTGCCGGGGCGCCTCCGGGAGGCGGGGGCGGTGGTGCCGCGGGGACGCCCCCGCGCTTCCCTCCTCCTCCTCCTCGGCCGGCCGCTGGCCCCGCGGGGCGAGGGCTGNACCAGGCCTGGCCACCTCCTCCAGGAGAAGTGAGCGGGCAGGGTGTGCTATAAATGGCTTCCTCACACAGTCTGTCAGCCAGCCCGGGCCTCAAGCCGTTGAGGCAAGCCCCACCAACCGGGCTCTAGCCCCTGAAGCTGCTCACTAAGTGTCCCGCAGGCCGGAGGTGCAGCCCACAGGCCGAGCAGCCCCGCCAGCAGCCCAATTCGTGAAACCGAGACCCCGCAGCCGCCGCAGTAGCCGCTCCACGAGCGGACAGCTGCCCGCGAGGCAGCCCCGCCATGGCCCATGCGCAGCGGCCGCGGGGCGGTGAGCGGGAGCAGCCCAGCCCCGCCCGCTCCCGCTTCCGGAAGCGGCGGAAAGTGCCGAAAGCATCCGAGCAAAGCCGAAGCGGGGAGTCGGGACTGAGGGAGCTGAAGCCGGGCCCGGTCGGTCGCTCCGCTAGGGGGCGGGCGGGCGNGAAGGTGAGCGGAGGTGCCGGGCTGTCTGTCTGCCCGTCGTGGCGCCGGGGAGCGGGCGGCTCGGGGCGCTGCTCCGCTCCGCGGGTTCCCTCCGTTTTGTGTCCCCATCCACGCCTGGCGATCTCAGCGGGTGCGGGGCTGGGCAGGTGGGCACTGCCGGGCCCCCGGGAGGGAGCGGGACAAAGTGCCGTCCCGTCCCCACTCGCTCCCGCCTTGCTTCGCTGGCTGTTGCTATAGGGTTGGGTTGGCTCCTTCTCTCCTCCGACCTTCTCTTGCCCCTAGTCGCTGGCGGAGCTCCTCGCCCGGGAGTTTTTTGGAGCCCGTCCGAGCACCGGGCGCCTCAGGCGGGTTTGGGAGCGGAGCGCTGCGGACACAGCGGCCCGGGCCCTGGGGCTGCTCGGCACGGCTCTGCTGAGAGATCCCGACTCAGAGCCTGGGCATAGCTAGTCTGTGGGGCTGCATCAGGGACGGCTTTACCTCCAAGGCTGCCGCCTCTCTGCAGGGGTTACCTCCAGCGGTTTGAGTGCCGGCCTGCCGTGTAAGAGATACGAAATATCCAACACGTAATATATCCATATCTATCATCTGTATAACGTATGCATACATATATATGAAGTGTGAAAACAAGTTACCTTATTGGTGTTGTGAAACAAATGCAACAGGAGTGAAAGATAGTGTTGCTTTTAATATAAAATTCCCATTCGTCTTGCAGCATTTCACATTTCCGCTCATACTGAGATTATCTGAAGTAATTAGTCAGCCCTTCCTCCCCTTGCTCCTTGCTTTCCTCTCTTTCGAAGATATGGGGGTTTTTTATATGTTTTCCCTGGTACGATGGTTGCTTCCCTCGTGGCTGTGCAGCCTGTCACACAAATTGCTCCTTCTCTGGTACCTGTCTAATAGAAATCAGAACAAATTAGTGCTTTGATAATATTAAATAGTGATACTGCTACTTTGATAATCCAAAAACTGTCTTCTTGGTAGGAATATATATTACTGAAGTACTAATTTTGCATAGAAAAATTATTTGTATTTTGCATTTTAGATGTGTAGAATACTTAGCTTTGGAGAGGAGTTGTGCTTTCACTGAAGCTAATCTGTAGAAGAAACAAATTACCCCTATTGCCTGAGCAGTTTTAATCGTAAGGGAAACCGTTAACAAACAAGAATGTGAAGAAGAAAGATCTGCTTAATTAGCATATCTGGAAAAACTTGCTAATAAATTCAAATGCTAAATTTTTATGATTCTGACATTCTCTGGCACTGCCTTGTGGCAAAAGTGTCTTGATGGGTTGGTGACAAATGTCTAATTTATTTTTTTTTCTTAGTTCATAAGAAAAAAAAGTAATATTCCACATATTCCTAAGTACACTTAACAGAGCAGCTCATTTAAGAACGAGCTTGTGTTAATAAGATTGATTTTTGTTTAATTAAAGACTCTAATATTGCTGGATTGCAGATTCCTGGAAAAACTCTTAGCACTTGTCATCTCCTGTAATTTAATAAGCATTTTCTATACATCCATTATCACTTTTGCGCATCCTAAGACTGGGACAGTTGGTTCAGGACAGAAATTTTGCGCAATATCACAGTGACGTGTTGTACTAACTTTTTACCCCTATGCTTCCAAAATACTTTTAGTGCAAGCTATGACTCTAATAAAACTGTAGTTAAATGTGCTTTGTAATTTAATAGCATATCCAGAAAGCTCCATAATTGCTTCTTAATTTGTCAATTTGTATTATTGGTATAATATGCTTACTGCAGAAGATGATAATGAAAAAGCTGGTGCAGTAGTATCATGCTCATGACCTGTCACGTGATAAATCTTGTTTTCATCCACTTGAGTGGTCTAAAATAACAACTGATTTCTAAAGATCTTGAGTGATTTTTTTTTAATAGCCAGTATAGTAGAGACAGTTGTCCATACATCTCTAAGTTTTGACCTACTTTTGGTACTGATAGGTAAATGATAGCTTGAGATAGGCACAAAAGAGTAACCTTACATAGGCACAACATGAAAAGTGTTGTGCACAGAAGTCTTTAGTGTTAAATTCTCCAAGTTGGACTAAATGCAGGTACAGTATTTTGTCACTTTGGTTACAAATAACATCTGTCATGCTGGCATCTATGCATCTAATTTGTTCATTACAAATCAAGCTGTTGAAAGTAAACTGAGGCTTTAAGGTGATGAGGACCATTGTTACCAGCCATATTACTTTAGATGTGCATTGTAAGTTTTGTAGGAACCTTGTGGTATACTTCTTTGAATGAGAAACAATTCCACAAGCTTCATAACTGTGAAGTTGAGAACTGGTGGCTGTCAGAGGCAACAGTGTGTGGTCATCTACTGAGAAGCTTGCACTAAAGTGGAAATGTGAGAGAACAACATTTTTCAGTTGTTTTCCCAAAACCACAGCTTTGAGTATACTAAGCAAAAATTACTTATTTTCACTCCTCGTTGTATTAGTTGGTGTTAGTTGTGAGAATCTGTAGCTCTGATGTTTCGACTCCTGATGGGAGCATCATGTACCTTGGGCTAGAACATGGGGTGACTCTCACTTGAGTAGGAAGCTACCCAAATCAGTCAACAGGTAATTCTGAACCAGGGTTGCCCTTAACCCCACAGGAAAGGCAGAATTTAGGCAACTTAGTCCAGGCTACCTGTAAGTGTCAATAGCAGTCAGAAACACTCTGCCTGCAGTTTTGTTTTGGAGTTGAATGCTTTTCATAAGCTATAGTGTCTTCTTGTCATCAGGGCCTAAAAATCAGAAGGTGTGTAGGTACAGTCTTACCTCATGACAAGTGTGAATCAGTGGGCATAGGTAAATTATTCTTCTGTTGGGGTGGTTACTGAGGGGAAAGAGCAGTCACAGGGGCATTTGGAGTGGAGTAACAGATGTGCTGCAAGTCCCATCCTGATTTACCTTGAGATAACTAATTCTAATCTCCCCATATCCTAAGATACTATTGCCTTCATATCAGCATGTACTGAACCTTACTGAGTTCTTATTTCTATTATTAGCATTGTAATATGAAACTTAGTCATGTGTCCTATATAGGACTTTGTATTCCTTCTCTTTCTTCTTTTCATATCTCTGCACAGAAAATACCTCATGAAATGCTAGGAAATCAGATAATATAGAAAACATTCTCCAATAGCTTTTGCTTTACAAAGCTTTTTTTATCTTTGTTTTTCCTCCTTTTGGCAAACTGCATTCAAAATCTTGAGAGACTTCTCCCTAAGGAACTGCTTCCTTACATAGTTCAGTTGTTTGAGCTATGCTGAAATCACTGCAATGCTGAAGTCTGGTCATGCCTATCTGCTAGATTTTACGTTTTAGATTTCTAAATATTGCATATGAGTAATAGCAACAAAGAGTTCCCATCTGCTGGGCAAGGAGGATTCAAGAGAAACTTCATAACCTTGGAGGTTCTTGGTGCACTGTCCTTCATCTGGTGAGTCCCATGTGCTCTTGGCTTGCAAGTTGAAGTCAAACAAAATTTGGTCTCTGGGCATACTTTTGGAATACAGATTCTCCATCTGGCACTCCTCAATAAGATGTGAAGTATTTTTAAATCAGTTTCCAGAAAAACAGTTGGAAAAGATACAGGCAGAAATGTATCTGCCTTTTCACCATTCTGAGAGTTCCTCTGCCTTTGGCTGGCACACGTCCATGGTTTGAGGGCCTTCTCTTCTCACGTGGCCATGCTATCTCATGTCAGCATGCATCTTCATCCAGTAACAACACCTCTCCTTTTAATAAATGCAGTTCTTCTGTCCAAGAATCCTCACTATTAACAAGAGAGTATATTGCTGCATAAGGAATGTGGTGGATCTCTGCAGGCTGTAGCCCCTTAATCTGAAGCCAGCACATTATCCTAATTGCCTCTGAATTGATCGATCATTAGGATTGGGCTAATCTAATTGATTTCTGTGACTTGGTTCCCTTGTTAAACTTCTGCACATCTCTCTTCAATATGAAGATTAAAGAACAACAGACAAGTAATGCTGTTTTACAGACAAAACGGGAATTGCAAGAAGCAGTGAAGCTTGCACATAATAGAGGTGTGTATTCATCTGCTATATTGGCTGTGACTTCATCTGTTCCCTCTCTTGGCAAGTTTAGGTTTCATTCAAGCACTTATAGCAACATATGTTGGGCAGAGTGTCCCAAGCTTTGAAGTATGACTAAAAGCCCTCCTGAGGAAACTCTGGTTTTTAGAATATGAAATTGAAAGGAACTCTTCAAGCAAAGTGGTCACAATCCCTTTTCTAGCAGAAGGAATTTGTGGCTTTTTAAAAGGTGTTGCAGGACACCAAAATTGAAACATTCTTTTCCTTGCATCACAAAGTAGAAATGGAGCCAAAGTGGCATGTTGCATGCTTGCTTGTCTTGACCAATTCAGTATGTTTCAAGAGGTAATGTAGTAACCCTTGCCCCAGCCACCTACTTTCTATCCTCTTTATCAACAGCCAGCTTTTATCTTCCTAATTCAACCTAGTGGCTCATGTGCTCTGAATTTTAGATAATTATTCTTAATCAATACTATGCAGTACTGAGGTAGTAACTTACCAGTCATGGGGTTCTCTTGTCTTTCTTTTTAGAACTTCTTCACTAAGATGTAGTGATGTTGCTTATAGAAATTGAGAAATGGGAGCAAAAGCCAATCCTTAATTCAAATCTGTACATTTATTATTGTAATTGACAATAAAGTTTTACAAAGGGTTTGAGAGGTTTTTCATCATTTGAGGTGAAAAAAATCAATATATTTTTAAGTTCTCTGCAAGGAGGAGGAAACTGGATGTATGGAATGTGATTCTAACTCTACTTTGCTCTTCTATTGTAATAACAAAAATAATTATGTATTCTTCCTTTAACTTCACATAACCTTTCAAACAAGCTAAAAGGTTTCATTTCAGAAATGGTAAGCTGGGCAATACTGAAGTGTGCTTCACTTTTTTATTTTCTGAAAGAGAAGAAATAGTAAAATTGATGTGAAATCATAAAAAGCTTCATCCTTTATAGCAGGCAAATGCAGTTCCAATGGTTTGGTAGCAGCTTTAACTTTAGTGATTCTGACAGGTGCCAGTAGTACTAACTAAGGCTGGATGCCTCAACAATATGTTTTAAATATCAAGTAAAACATGCCATGTGCACAAAGTAAAGTTTTTGTATAGTAAGAAGCAAAAGGCTCCTTTTAAGTTCTTTATTATTTACAGTCTTAACCAGTTGTGGTTTTTTTTGTATTTTTAACCTGAACAAGACTTTAAAAAATAGCTTTGGAAAAAGAGTGGTTGTAAGAACTGAAATTAACAGTAAAGTATTTAACTGCTAAGTCAATCACTGTTTTGTCTGCACTTTAAAAGTACCACAGCAGTTACAATTTGACATCTTGTTCATTGATTCCCCGCTGTCCTCTCCCTCCACCCCCAGACAGATTTTAATCTTGTGTGTGTAGTGTTATGGAAAGCAAGCAGATCATAACACCAAACTGTGATGAGTAACCATGGCTATTTCCCTAGCAAGTTATGTGGTACAGTTGTGCTCTGTGGAGTGACGTGTTTCATGAATCAAAGCCGGGAGCCTGAGCTGTGACTTGTATGCACGTGGGCTTTTGTACCGTGGTGGTGTTCGTGTGGTGTTCAGCCTATAGTTGTGTGCATATAGGTCCGGCTGTTCAGCATGGGGCATCTCCCAGGGATTGGCCCTGACTATGAGGAGAGGTCTGATCTCTGCTCTTTCACTGAGTTTTTGTGGGGATTTTTTTTAAAGCTTAGTATTTTTATGCCAGGTACTGGGTGTATGTGCAGTTGGTTTCTATTTCTACATTTGTATCAGTATAAAGTGCCTTTCAGAATTGTTGAAATTTTCATGGTTTTCCATATCCTTACATAGATGGGAAAAGACTGCATTTCTTGAACTATAATGGTAAAGGTGCAGGCACAGCTTTTGGTTGTAGGCAAACGTGGACATGTACCTGAAGTTAAGCACATGCAAGGGGGTTTTGATTGCTGTGATTTCTTCAGTGCTAATGGTTTGTCTGGAAGAGGGTGGCTTCTTGAATGTGTTGCTAATGTTCTAAATAACACGTTAAAAATATCTAGTCTGTAGATAAAGGAGGTTGTACTTTGGTCAAGTTGAAGATCAGCTAGCACATGCTAAAGTACAGCTTGTCTTATCTTCATGTTGTTAATTCAGACTGTGTTAGTGTGTGTTTACTATAGGGAAGAAAGGCGTCTTTGAGCAGCCTACTGAGCACGAGTTGTCCTGATGGGCTTTCAGTGGTTGTTATAGGATGGGTGAGTTTCTAGATTTTGCACATACTTCTAGCCATATATATATATATATATATTTCAGTAAAGATTTACTAAAACACCTCGGAAACTCACTCAAAAAATTTGAAATAACATCCTGGCATACAATGGGATTAACTCCATGCCTATGGAATAGTTCAAACTTTTATCATGTCCTTGGCTTCCGATTTTTGTGTCCAATGTGTTAATAGATTTTGTTAATTATCAGAAGGCTTTAAGGAGTCAAAATTCTTGAACTCTGATAGTACACTCTTTCACACAGTGCTCTCTTTGACTACTGTAGTTTAAGATTTCTATCCTTATATATGCCTAATTCAATTTTAAATTTTGATTCTCTCAGATCATGAATCACTGCAATTATTTGAGAACCATCTTTCTGTTAACTTGTATGATACAATAAGCCCAGTTGTAATTTTGATCTCTGTTGTGCCTGTTGCACCTTCAACTATGACTTTCTCAGATGCCTGGTGAAAATTGTCATAATTTTCACTTGATAGAAACTCACTGGTGAACTTTAGTTTGAGTGGAGCATAAGCCACTCTCAAAATCACCTTGTATGTTATTCTAATCAGGATTAGTTTGAAAAGAGATCATGTCTTTTGGGAATCCTTTTACAGAAAGATCCTATTGTATTAAGGATCATAAACCTTTTCCCCCTTCAAAGCATGTTTCTGTGAATATAATTTGTTTTGCATGATGTCTGAAAAAGTTGCTAAGAATTTAGTCACATGTGAGTTTGAATACCTAGTTAAAAACTTAAATTGCCCATGTATTTAGTAAAATCATTTTTAAAAAGCAATAGTAGAACAACAGAACTTAGGCTGCTTCTTGAGGTAGGCAACGTTTGATGGCTGTTTGTCGCACCATTGAAAGCCGGGGATATAATGGCAAGTTTTGGGGTTTTTTTTACAATTCATAATTGTGGTGAACAATTGGGAAGGGAAACAACACCTTTCATTGTATTCCAAAAGTAATAAGCTATCTGAGGTGTCACAGAAAATTCAGGTTTGTAAATATTGGGCAACTCTTCATCTGTGAAAATACTTGTCATACTGTATTTCATGTCTATTAAATTAGCTCTTAATCAGACTGCACACAAGTGTGGGATTTTTTTTTTTATACTTGCAGCTGTGGTGGAGACTTTTTTATTAAAAAACAAAGAACCTTCAGCAACTGATTCTTCTTGCTTTCAAATTTTGTTTGACTTTAACAACACAGTCGTTCTTTGAAGTAGTTGCCAGGAAGTTTCCTATGCTGAGGGAAAGTCTGTGGGACCGCACTGGCCAAGGTGCACCACTGATGTGGCAGGAGACCAAAAATCCCTGACAGATTTTGGAACTCCCCAGCAATACTCTTGTAGTAAAGCAGCTGTCTTAATCATAGCTTTCTGTTTGTTATATTCAATGGATTTTAAGTTTATTCTCCAGCTTTGGTTATGTATATTTCCTATTCATATTGCAAATGCACACCTGGAGAAAAAGATATTTATCTGAAGGAAGCTGGTGGTTTGGCACCTGGGAGCTGATACTCCAGGATTAAGGGTGCACAGTGGTTTTTTGGTTACTAGGAAATGATTCAGTGTTTAATAATGGGAAAGGTTGTGCTTTCTTTTGTCTTACACCTTTTCTGAGCAGATGTGACTTCATTATTTTTCAGATAAATATTTAAACTTTTCATTCATTCTGTCCTGATATGTGGTACCTTTGATCAAAGGTACCAAATAACTGATGGAGCACGTGGGCTTGCTGTTGCTAGTCAATTAAGAAGCACTTAATTGACTAACAGCATTTGCTTCTACCCAGTGCACTGTGTCTATCAGGTATTATTATCTCTCTGGAATGAATATGAAGCATCATGCTTTTGTTGTAGATGAATGCCTAGGCTTGCAACATCATGTTTCTTCAAGTGTGAAACAAACTCCTATCTGCCAGCATAATGGTAACAGGAAACTTTTATCAACAGTGTGTGCTTTTCTGGTCCATTATTATAAAATAATTCACCACCGCAATGGTACAACCCTACCCTCTCCAACTAGCTGTTTATAAGTATGCAGTTGTGTCCAGTATAGGACTTTTGACATCTTGTAGTGAAAATATCTATGTGCTTAAGAGTAAGGAAGGGCTGTGTATTGTAGTAGTACCCTTTTGATATGAGCTTCATGTTTGGTAAATGCTCAATCACAAATATAATGAGTACTTTTTTTCCTACATTTCCTTTAGAGATTTAATTCCTTATCAATATATTACGTAATGTGAAAGTGAATTTATGCACTTAGTTCTAACTCTTTAGGTAAACATGGGAGACTCTTTGTTTTTTCTTTTCTATACAAGTGTCTTACTGACCATTCTAAAAAGAAGTTTGTTGGCTCTTTCCAAGGATTACTTGTTTTGTTGCCTGAGCGTAGAACAAAGCAGCTGGAAGTTCCGCCTCAGGTTTTCACTGTGGTGTTGCTGCTGCAAAACATGCCTGACTCTCTCTTTGGATGATTTTTTAAATTATAATTATTAACTGTGAAATTCTTGTGGTTTGATGTGGTGGAAGTACTACACTTGACTCTGTTCTGTAATGTAAAAATAGTTATTTCTCCTTATCAATATGAACAGAACACAATTACAGGGTTGATTAAAATCTGTGGCAAATTGGTAAACCCTGTTTATTGTGTGTTGGTTTATATTGAGCTAAGTGTATTGGCTTCAGATCTTGAGATAGTGGTACATTTGATTTTGCAGTAAGTGTTACTTTTCTAAGTAGGTTTCTAAACATATATCTCTGAATTGTGAGCAATCAAAGTGGTTTTGGTAATCAAACAGCGTGATTCAGTGAAATATGAAGCTGGGTATATTCAGAATAGACCTAGTAATAAAGGTAATTAATCACTAGAATAACTTGCTGTTACTTGTGTTGAATTCTTGATTCTGAAAACATGCTATGAAGAACATTTCTTCAAAAAAATCCATCCTTTAGGAGCAAAATGATTATAGAGGAGTTGTGATATTTTTTACAGGAAACCAAGCTCACTCCTATGTTACCCATTTTCCTTA
This sequence comes from Brachypteracias leptosomus, assembly GCA_013401335.1. Lineage (NCBI taxonomy): Eukaryota > Metazoa > Chordata > Aves > Coraciiformes > Brachypteraciidae > Brachypteracias > Brachypteracias leptosomus. The sequence continues at coordinate 46,041 of VYZX01002676.1, read as the reverse complement.
GATTGTGAAGGAGGACTCTGGCCTTTTATTAAAATGAGCTTTTATGGATGGCATGCTTTTTCAATATCATTTGTTGAGATTAGTGAATGAATTGAACTGCGGTCTTGATAAGTGAGCCTTTGGTACCTGATATACTGGGGTCTAAAGTTAGCTCTGTCATTGGGCCCTCCTCTCAAGAGCAAGAGGTTTTGTTACTATTATCAGTTACAAACTCTGTTACTTGTTAACCAGAGCGTGCTGTGTTTGACTGACTTGGAGTAGTGTCATGTTGTGTGCTAAGGTCATCTCTGTTTGTTTTTGTCTAATTACCCAGGAAGTAAATCTTTCCCAGTGTAAGAGAACTCGTTTAACATTTCTCTTTTGAATGTCAAAAAAGCAGCCAAAGACACATACAAGATGTGTTAAGCTGGTATGAAGAAAATAAATCTTCATGTTATTTAGTCTGCCAGGTGCCTGGGACTGTAGCTTTTTTATCACCTCGTTTTACCAAAGGCAAAAGTAGCTTATTTCGTTGTTGTCCCTTGATTTTCCCCCTGCCTCCCATCCCCCAAACAGAATACATTAACTTAAATGCCAAACTTGGTTTCATCCCCTCCACTACTTAAGCATGTTATCTTGGGCTTAGAAGTAATTTTACTTATCCTTATCGCTTTCCTTACAAAAGTGAATTGTAGGCCAAATGCTACAGAAGCTCTGAAGAAAATGTTCCCGTAGGTGTCAGCTCACTTGTGTGGATTGTCCCAGCAGCGGGTCTGTCCTGGGCCTATGGATGGTCCTCAGATGCCTGTACCCAGAACTGTGTGATGGCCTTGCTTGGTTCGAGATGATTTGCATCGTTCATTGAAGCCCTTTTGCTTTTCTTTATGAAAGTGAGGTGAAAAACTGGCTTTGCAACTATTTGCTGTACGTTTTAAGGCAAAGTCAAACTCAACGCAGATAATAAAAAAGCCTGTTTTACTGGATTGATTAGATGGCGGCTTCAAGGCTATCAGCAAACGTGCCTCTCATCAGCAGATAAAGTCAGACAGCGTGTCATGCCTGGCTTTATTACTGACCTTCCTTTCCACCCATTGATATCGCTTTTGGCAGTTGATGTGTGACGAGTAATTGAGGTGAAAGTTTCTGTTTCTTCGGTACTTTTCACTTTGATATGCTGTCAGGTGACCTAAAACAACATTGGGTCAAATGAACATTCAACTCCTGAGCCTGTGGTGTTGTCTAAAGAGTTTGCTGTTTGTCCGTCCCTACTCCACTCATGTCTGACTCCATTGGTTAGTTTCAATGCTTTTTATTTTAAAAAATATATATATATTGAAATGCCTTAAAGACATTAAGCTGTGAACTATATACAAAGGTTAGTGCCTGCCCTAAGGATAGTGTGAGGATCAGCAGGTGTATATATTGTTTTGCCCACAGGGAAAATGTGTGAGCAGGTACTTGACTTCAGTTCAACCACTTCCAGTGTTGCCTCGCTCTGCATCCAGCTACTGGCTGGGCAAGACAAGAGAGAGAACTGGCAGTAGGGAGGCATGTGTGGCACTTGAAGGCTTGGGGTCTGGGAGCAAAAGAGATGAAGAGCTCAGGCTTGGAGAAGTGGCAGCCCAGGATCCTAAGAGATGAGAGCAGTAGCATGGACATGATCAAAGACATCCTGGCGTGCCTGTGTGACTCTCTAGGACAGTGCACGGTGCCAGAGGCAGCCACCAAAAGGGATCACTGATATATTAACAAATTATTCAATAATAAATAACTTGAGCAGTTACATATATTATAAACTGTAGTTACTTGAAATAAATATTCTGTGGACATTAACTTCTAATGCCTGTCGGTTCCTGCTGCATTTAAGACACAACAGTTGTCCAGAGTTAATTTCTGCAATACAGCGATTTCAGTCATTATACTTAGATTATTGGACTATGTGATATGTTAGGTTAATGTGTTGAAATTTGAGGATGAAATTGCTAGTGTACTTAACTACCCATTTATTCCTCCTTTTATTTGGAGGGATTTTGTTTGCTTGTGGTTTGTTTTCTTTTTTTTGTTGTTGTTTTTGTTTGTTTGTTTGTTTTTTAATTTAGATGCCTGGATATAAAGGAAAAAAATCTTTGCCTTGAGAGCTATTAAGCACTGGAATAGGTTGCCTAGAGAAGTGGTGGAGTCTTCCTTGCTGGAAATATTATAGACCTGATGGGACTTTGGAAATCTATTTTAAAGCCCTGTTTTCAAGAACAGCTAGAGCAGATGATCTCCAGAGATCCCTTCCAACCCACATTTTTCTAGGATTTTGTGAAATAGGTCATATGGAGCCATGTTTATCTAAAATATTGATGATAGCTTAATGAAAACAACAATATTGTTATAATAGATTTATTTTTTTTCTGCTGAATATAAATGTGTGAAATAAGTTAGTCCACCAATGCAAAACTTTACCACCATTCAATGACACCCTTATTAGGGGAGTTGACACTGTTCTTTATTAGAGAAATCACTATAATACTGATTTTCAGCTATTTTTAACTGAGACAGTCTAAAATGAGGAAATAGCTCTCTGTCAGATTGCCTTTTACAGGAGTTTGCTTAATGCACACCATGCTGCTAGAGTAATGTTTAAAAACATTTTAAAAATGTTTAAATGCAATCTGAAAGCATTTGACTAGTAGTACCAAATACTACTTAAGTATATCTTACTGGAGATAGCAAAGTCCTGTAAGCTACTTCCTTGGAAAGTATACTTAAATATTCAAAACCTTGTGTGTTGACCCGTGACTGACCTGCATATAAAATTAAGTGTAGGAACTACTTGTCTTAGTTATTATTTGCGTTGAGTTTATTTAGCAACTTTTGGATACTGTTTTAAATGCTTAACTTTGCAATCAAAGCCAAGTAGTTTGTGTATATGGATATACTTTATAAGCCTGTTTTATGATGACTTCTCTCATATCTCTGAGTTAGGCTGTTGCTCTCAGGCTCACCATTTATTTTTTCATTGAGGGGAAACCATGGCAGTTGTCTTAGCTAGTAAAAGTATTTCAATGGGAAAAAAGTGGTTACACTTTTTACTAAAAAAAGGTTATTTTTTTACCTTTTATGTTGTTGCTGTTGATTTTTTTTTTTCTTTTATTGTTTGATATCTTTAGTTTTCTTTTCATTTAGATCAACTGTACCTTTTTTTTCCCTGGCACCTAGCCACCGTAGGACCTGTTCTTGAAGTAGGGAGCAAGGTGTTTCCATTGTGCTTGCCTGGGAGAAGAGATGTTTGATGTAGATATTTCTTACTCTTCCTTGGCTCCTTAGCATAATTGCAGCCATCACAGCCCATCTTCAAACAGATAGCACTGCTTCAGGCACTGGTGTGCTGTCACCTTTCTCTATTGATAGCTAGATTTATAACTAACTGCTATTTGCACAATTAAAAATATAATAAATTAGATAACAACTTCCCTTGGTGAGGTGGGGAAGGAAGGGGGGAAAAGATTCTCAAATGGACTAGCCATAAAATAAAAAAATTGGTGGTTTTAAATGCCAGGTGCTGGCAGTGGGTCCATTTTCTCCAGGCAGGCATCCACAGGATTCTCCTGGGGTCTGTTCTCACCGATGAGACAGTGAGTCTCCTGCACTAGCACACCTCACAGGGGCTCTGGAAACACCACCTCTTGGGGTTGGTGTGAACCTGCTTCTTGTGCTGGAATGGGGAGATGTGGCTGCCTGGTTAATGAGTTGCTTGCACCTCTGTGTTCAGTTCTAGCAGCAGCAGCACAGTGTGGTTTAATGGTGTCAGGTGGCTGCTGCGTGGGCTGGGGGGTGCTGGGGTTTGGAGCTCTGGAGCAGCTCACTTTGGGGGGTCCAGCATGGCCAGGACTTGGTTCCAAATTCAGTCTTAGAGCCTAGTTTGTGGTCCAGTTTTGAAGGTTTTCATGCCTGGAAACCAGAGAAAAGTGGCCATCTGATACCTGTGTTTTTAATTTTTTGGGAGGTATGTTTTACCCAAAAAGTGGCAGGTGTTTGGGGGTGAGGTTTTTTGTTTGTGGTTTGGTTTTGTTTTGTGTTTTTTTTGATTTTAAGTAATGCTTAAAATGAGGTCTTAGTTGGCTGTAATAAACCAAAATTAATTTTTCTCTTCCTTTAATTTTCTTTTATTTGCTTTGAGTATTATTCTAAAAGATGCATGACTGATTTGCTCATAAACATTTGTAATCCTTTCTTTATTTGATTTGTAATGAGCATTGTATTTTGACACTGAATTTCCTCGACTTGTTGACAGTATCACTGATGAAGTGGGAACTGGAATAAACTTATTCAGACTCATAAATTTAGGAAAAGGTGCTGCAGCCTCATAAGGACTTAACTTTCCTTCAACTGTTGTGATATCCTGCTCTTTGCCTTCCATTTGTTTAGTTAACCAAAATTAAATTCATATTATTTTTCTCATGGAGCAAATGACAGCGTGATTGCTCTGATTTAACCTACTCAAGTAAGAATGCACATAGTTCACATATCTGTACTTTTTTTTTCCTTCCAAGCGTAGTACACTACAGTGTACTAGTTTGTGTATGTCTTTGACAATATTACCAGTTTTTTCCTTAATTTAATATTGCTTATTGAGCATAAAGTTCTTTGAGGTAGAAAAAGGATAGTTTGCTAAATTATCCTCTGAAATACTGAAATATGGTTGGAATCTTGGGGTGGAAGAAAGTAATTGGTACGGTCTGTGATGATGGTTGTGATAATGCTGCTGGATACAGTTGTCATCTCTGTTCTTCTGAGGTTTTCATTTCCTTCTCTTTCTGAGGATGGCAATGTGGTGGAGCTGAGGAGCTGGTCTAGAAGCATTAAAAGTGAATGCTGGCAAAATATGTTATAAATATGTTATACTTCAGCAGATCAAACTTCTATCTGTTTGGTGTGAAAAAAAAATGTTAAGAACTGTATTTAAGTGTAGCAGCGCATGTCTGGCACAGAAGGTGATGCACATATGTGGCCAGTGTTAGTCAGTATTTGAGTAATGTTAAAGGAAAAGATGACAAATTCAACAGTAAGAGAAGGCCAAATAGTTGAATGAGATGCAGCCAGCTCCTTACCCAGCTGTGCAGATAACACTGAGATTGACGAGGACTAAGAAGCAGTGCTGTCAAGGAAACATTTCAGGCTCAGCTTGAAATCATGCTATCAAATATTTATGAAGCGAAACCCACAAAAGATGCTGAAACTTCAAAGGGCATTTAAAAAACTAAAGAAACCCCACAATTCCAACAAAAAACTCATCCAAGCCCCCATCATGTTTTTCACAGTAATTGACGGTCAAAAGCCCACTTTTTTTTTTTTTTTTTAAATGCTGCTAGTAGGAATTTGTACAAATAAGAACATCACTCATCCTAAATTTGGGTTTTTTTGCCTAGCTCTGATCTAGTTCCTTAGGAACAAATTATTCATTGTTTTTAAGATGCCAGATAACTCCCTTCCACTATCTTATCTAATTTCTTCTTCCTTCGCTCTCTGCATTTTTGCCATACTCTTGTTACTGTTTGCTTTGTTCCAACTCATCCCATTATGCTTTTATTCATCCAGTACTTGTTTTTATGTCTGGTCTTCTGCTTACCCTACTTGAAAGGCCTTATGCTCTTTAGAGCCTGAACTAATCATTGATTCAATTAGCTTTATCAATTCTGATTTATTTTTTCATTTGAACATTATCTGATAGAATGCTTTTGAAATTTATGGAAAGGGGAGCCCTTTCTTCATGAATGTAGTAAGAATTAAACCAGGATGTTGTGATCTTTTCCTCAAGGTTTTGAACTTCTTCCCAGCCAGAGCTCTGGTACGAAGTTCTCTTCCACTTCCCTGTCAAGCATGCTGCTGTGCTTCTTTTTGTGTTTGCTGGCTCTGGGTAGGCAGGCAGCCTGTTGTTGCATTCAGTCCCCAACAAAACTGTCTAATTACTCTCTCTAATCTTGCAAATTGCCTTTACTTTGAAAGGATTCCTGGTTTTGTCACATTGCTTCAGAAGGGGGACTCTATGTTACTGCATGAATTTACCTTGGTCAAAGGTTAGATACCTTGCTTACCAATTTCAGTGAAGCTTTGGCTAGATTGGCATTTAATTCCCATTACATGCTGAAGCTGAATCCCCACCCCATTTCTGCAAGGGGCAAACTTGCATAGGGGAAATTCCAGGTTTTATGAATAGTAGAAAAGTGTACGTGGGATGGGCCAGAATTTGTACTTTGATTCCAAAGATCAGGTGGGGGTTGAGTGCATTCAGTATGTGCAAATATTGATGTCGCATTCAGAAAGCTCTTGTGGGCAAGCAGACCACTTACCTGATCATGACAAGGTACATTTTGCGCTAGGAAAGCAATTAAGATTAAATAAACTAAGCTGAGTATTTTTATACAGGTGTAATTTAGGGTAGGCAATCTGGAATAGGGGTTATTACCTTTGTAACTGATCACAGCATATGCTTACATATTAGAAATCTATATAAAGATTTAGCTAATAGCTTTCAAAATCAGGTTGTTAATCTACTTTATTCACTTAGTAAGGTAAAATAAGCTCAACAACATTGTTTGAAGAATTGATTTCAAATTAGTTTCTCCTTTAAAGCTCTCATGACAATCAGTTCTTTCCAGGGAAATGGGCTGTTTTGTAATTGATTTGCTGTATCACTTGCTTTTTGTCAGTTGACAAGTCTTAAGCAAAACCAGAAACACAATACTATGTTTTCAAGTAGTCCTTGTTAAGATGCCTCTCCTTTAAAATATACCTCTGGTGTATTGCAGGGTTGTGAAAGAAATGCTAAGGGAAGAAAATATTAGTGGTTGTGGACTTCTCGGTCCTAATAGTCCTGTGTCCTATTTCTCAGTCCAGCTGTTCTGTGATCATAGCTCTAACCTGATAAGGTGCTGCAGTCAACTCACTCTTCACCTCTCCCAGCCCTTCCACATTCAGTTTTGAGAAATTTGCCTGTTAGGAGGCATTACTTGTTATCAGTGCCATGCAAAAGTGCCTGATGGTGGGGATACTGGGAGAGAGATACCAGATCTCAGCACTGTAAGCAAAGCTCTCCCTTTTTTTTTTTGCTCCTGTTTCAGTATAAACCAGCAATGCTGGCCTAGTGCCTGCATTCCTCTGTAATCGGTTGCCGCAGCATGCTAAGGTTGCTTTGCGAGAAGTAGATAAATATTCTACCTGCCAACCAGGAATACAAAAGCTGAAGTAGGAAGGACTGGGGAATCTCAGATCTGCTTGGCAAAATTTGGTGTGTCTGTTTAAAAATGCCTGGCATTGTCTCATATGTTAAGTGATTTGAAGTTTAAAAACTAAACTAGCCTCCAAGTTTAAAACTGAAAAATAGCACCAGTTGATATGTAGTGGGTTATAGAGATGCATTCTTAAACAAGAAGGTTGTTGAATTCTATGTATTATGGGAACTTTAGCAAGCTTGTAAATACAAGGTTCAAGAGACTTGCATTACTTCAGATAGCGTAAGGAAGCTTTATTATAAGTGCTCGTTTGTTAGATGTGTTAAAAATGAACAAAGATCACCTAAGTGGGTTTGAATGACTTGTGAAGGCACTCTACATCAGTAGAAGAGTTGAAGAAAAAAACAACTAAACCAAGAAACTCGATAAACCACCAAAATACCTAAAATAAATTAAAAAGCCAAAGCAGTATTTCACTCAAGAGTAAGCAGCTCTTTACCAAGTCACCTTTCCAAAATCATGCTCTACCCAGCTCCGTTCTACTGCCCCAAACTCCAGTTGTGGTTTACATGGCTCCTGCTCACTGTGGATGTAGGCCACCTTCCCTCAGCCTCCTGGTGGACATCCCCTTTGCTGGCCTCAGGTTTCCAGCTTCTCAGGATGTTCCCCTTGATTTGGGGTTGTTCACCAGCTCTCGGAACACCACCTGCACCTGTTCACGTCATTTGTGGCCACTGGAATAGGCAGATTTACCTCTTTGCCAGCACTCTGAATTAAACACACAACTGAGAAAAGTCAGCGTGTCACTTTGGTAGCTCTGTGGCAGAAGGTTTAGCCTAAAAGTTGGCTGAGTTTTCTCACCCACTCTGTGATGGTGGCAGGTTGTTCTGCCTGCCCTGGTCCCGGGAGGTGTTCCATGCTGCCAGGGACTGCCCAGCCAGCAGCCTGTGGCTATGCTCTGCACCAAAGCTGCATTGCATGCTGACCAAGTGGCTGCTTTCTGACTATTTGGGGGCTTAAGTGAATTCATTTGTTGAAAGGAAAGAGCTGACCAAAATACAGTTGCTGCTGTGTTCATGGTGGAGGGAAGACACAGGAGCATCTATTTTAGATGAATGCTTTTGGGAGTGGTTTCCGTGTAGGTACAGTGAACTGTGGTTGCTGGGTGCATGTTAATCTTGTAGGGCGATGAAAAAATTGTCTAACAGGGATGTAAAGATGTAAATGTTTAGATTTTGCTGGTCTAAAGCATACAGTGTTTAAATACTGATTGGAAAAACAGAAGGCAGATTGTTTGCAAGCTAGGACATGTCCTGCTGTATGTTTACACTTCTTTTTTCTCTGCTCCTTCTTCACTGCATGTAGGAATTGCTTTTGTCTTTTAAAGTGAGGACACCAAATGTGCAGGGATTGGGAAAATGGCTAGCCATTTTGCAAAGCAGTGTTGCTCTTTTTTTGTTTACTTATTCTCTTTGTGCAGGAAGAGGACTTGTGCAAAAGTTATACACAGTTAGTGCCATTGCAAGTCCTGGCAAACAGTTTGATCTTATTAGATAGAAGGAAACAATTTGATGTGATCCTAGATGTTTTGAAGTCTCTGCAACAAACTGGAAGGAGAAGAAAGAAGTGTGTTTTGGTAAGCTTAAAATATAAACTTGTCAGCTAGTCATAAATGGGCAGAATGATGAGATGAAGAGAGAGAGGAAGGAATAGCTTCTTCAGTGACAGTTGTTTACAAAGTGCAGATGTTTGTAGGCTGGCTTTTCACAGTGTCCATTTGCTTTTTCTGCTTGAAGACTTACAAAACATCATGTTTGTAAATTTTCTGGAGATTTCCTTCTACCTGAGTCCCCTCACATGGCAAATAAATTTTGTACAGGAACACCTTCAGTTTTGCTAATCATGATATATAACAGTTATGATCAGAGTATCAGGAGGTGGTTTAATTTCATCACATTGTTTAGGTTCTGGCTCTGAGTTGCAAGACTTTTGCAATACATTTTCAAGTTCTTTCCTGTAGTTTGAGAGGTAGAGGTTTGTATAATTCTTTAAAGCTAACTAATTTTGTGAGACTTTAGGATCTTCTCAACTTGTGTTGTTTTTGAGCAGTCCTGGAGGATAAATTGAGTACAGCCATAGTGTCTAAAAGAAAATTTTTTTTCTGTCCTTATAGCTTGAAGTTAGTTTGTCAGGTTTAAGTTCCCATAACTTTTGATTCTCTGGTTGCTATTGTGTCCATCCCTTTTTTTAAAGTAAGAATTGTTATGGTTAGGTTATTCTACCATCTTATCTTTTTCAGTAGTATTCTGTGGTTAACTGCACCATTTCCAATGCTTTGTTACAGATCCCTTTGGGAACTTTTTGTGGCCATAAGCTTTATAGCAGGAGTCCTCAATCATGCTTGAGGGAATATATTTTAAAAGCTTACGGCAGAACATGGATTATAAAATAGATGACACATGACCGTGTAGAAAACAGTTCCATGAAGTCTCAAGCTTTAAGGACCGAAAGAAAAGTCTGGGTATAGTAATTTTAAAGAGTGGGTTTTTTGTTTGTTAACACAATTTACAAGATAGGCTTTCTTCCGAGGCATGGATGTTTCTCCAACAGGGACGTTTTCCTGCAACAAGTATGGACTGGATTTTTTTTTTTTTTTTTTTGCCAGCAATGAAAAATTTTCCTCCAGATTTTGGATGATGCACAGTCTTATGTTGTGTTGGGAAGCAGACTAACTAATGACCATTAATGGAAAACACTGGGTAACATTGCAAAACTTTAGTTTGAGTTTGCCTAGTATGGAATCAAGAGTTTTAGTAAAAAATCTAGCATATAATTAAAAATTACTTAGCCTGTTTGAGTTTGTCAGCTGAGTACCATTTGCAGCAGAAAACTTTTGTTATTAGTCTTGGTGGCTGTTGCTTGCCTGCCTTTGAGGTTTGTGAAAGGAATAAAAGCTGCTTTAGCTGATGTGTGAGCAATATTAGAAATCTTTAACAGTAATGATGGACAAATATGCAGTTTGGGTTTTGATGTTGGGAGACTTTCTGATATTGCATCTGTATAAGCTTGTAAAGACATTGCTATTAATGGCTTTATTTTATATCTGAATACTTCAAAATGAACCTCAGGCAGCTGAAGATCCCAGCACTTCCAAATGTTTCACAATTTTATTGACTAAAAGTGTAGATGAGGACTTTCACTGAAGACACAAAATTATTCTAAGGCGGGAAGTTCACCAGTGCAGGCTTTGCATATTGCTGTGTGGTGACATTTTGAATTTGTTCCTCTTGCTCTTTATTTTCTATTTGTTTTTCACCACATTTTCAAGTGGCAGGTAGATTTCACAATCTTTATCCACTACTCAACTGTGCCCACACAAGAAAGAAACCTCAGTCATCCGCAAATTCAGACTATTTCTCAGGGTTTGTAACAATGCATGACTGAAATTTGCATGGAATTTCCAGTTTCTTTAAAAGTGCAGTTAGCTTTCTGTGGTGTTAATACTCTGACGGCTGTGATGAAGATGTGTGGTTTCCTATTTCCTCCTTGACAATGGATGACAGTCACCACTACCGACAGCATCTATCTGAGATGGTGGATTTAAGCTCTGCTCAGTTCCTTCTTAGAAGCTCTCTTCAGTTGTGCTATGGAAGTAGACAGCACTGTGACATCAGTGCTTAAACAACTTAAATTGTTTATTCACAATCCAGCTGTTTACAACTTGCTGCCTGCTTTTTGGAGTTTTTAAAAAGTGTACTTTGGTGATTACTTCAGTCATGATCCGTGTTCAATTTGGAGAGGAGGAAAGCGACCTGTTCATAAGGTGCCACTGGTGACAACATCAGCAATAGAATATGGACACCTGGATTCACTGCCTTATGTTTAGTCTGTACTCTGTTCTCTGTCTGTACAAGCTGCTTCTCTCCTGCTCTTTAACAGCTTAAACTTCTTTTACTCTAGAGGATGAAATGTGTGGTAAAATAACATCGGTCCTGTTGACAAGAGTGAAACGTTTGGTAACTGTAGTTTTGACATGAGAAATGTAATGTGTTAATTGGAGACAAAAATTGTAGAAAGAGCTCTGTTATTGGACTGGTTAATATGTAGGAAGAAAATTACTTTTAACATGCAGTTGAGATAATAGGCTTGTCTTGGAAAGCTGTTTGTTGGGTTTTTTTGATTTTTACACACCTGTAGGAGTCAACCCATAACATGTATTATTACCTGCAAGCTATGATATATTTTTAGCAAATGAAACATCATTTCAGTGTAAATCAGTAGTCTTTTAACCCATAGATAGTAACTTTGAACTGTTACCTGCTATCAGAAAACAGCATGTCTCACATAAGAAATGTGATATGGGGGCTTAATGCTTTTCTGATGTTCTCGACAAAGTTTTGTTACTGTGACTTCTCTAAAATGAAATTTCTATATATTTATTTTACACTAGAGGAGGTAGAGATTAGTATTGACTTGCAAGCCTGGTTGATAGGTTGACATTTGTGTGGATAGTCCCTGCTTTACTTGAAGGTTTTCTTCCATGTTTTTAAGAATAGCAGAAGTAGCACAGATAGTTTATAGACTGATTGACTAGTGTCATACTATGGATATAGTAAACCAGTAGAATTTCCCCTTTAAAAGAATGTTTTGGATGCATCTGGTTTAATCCTTAGAGAAAGCTTTTGGTTATTTGTTTATCTACATCCCTTCCTGAATCTAATGCAGATGATTAAAATTCTGCTTAATTATCGTAACTTTACTTGGCAGTAAAATTGACATGATGATTCTCATCTGTCATATGGTAGTTTCATGAAGTATAGTTTATTGCCTGCTAATAGAATATGAGGTCTTTTTGTGTTTAACTTTCGTTACAGTAATTATCTTGATACCTGAGGTTTCAGAATAGGTTAGTAGCTGGTCTTTGTAAAATTCAGTGGTGAATGCTTGCTTACTTGGCTTTGAAAATTTGAAGACATAAATTATTATATACAAACTAATGGCATTATCTGGTTACCCAAATACTGTAGGTGTGGACACAGGTTCATATTTGATTTTACAACATGGAAGTTAGTTTTTAAAAAGATTGCCTTTGTGTACTTCAGTTTGCCCTGAACTATTTATGGGAAACGTTGGTAGTTGGGCATTGCAATGCTCAGCTTCCACTTTGACTTGACTTTACACTTTCTTCCACTCTTCAGTGTTGTTAACATGTGACACTATCAAGCTGAGGAAGATGAATTTGACTTTCAATCTGCTGTTTCTAATTAAAGTTCGTGCAATGTTGTTTGAAGCCCCAAAAAGGCATTATTCAGAAAATAAATTAGTGATAGCTCTTGCTTTTTTTCAGTGAGCTGGTATTCTTTTGTGCCATGGTGCCGTTAAAAGCTGAGGCAGGCGATACAGGAAGCCATAGAGTTCCTGAATTCTTTGATTGGCATGGTGAAGCAAATGGAGCAATGAGCTGTTACTGCCCTGAACATATTGGCTTAAGATGTTATTTTGTAAAAGGATTTTTGAAAAGGAACCTCATGAAGGTCTCTTACATGAGCAATAAAAACTACTGAAAATGTGGAAGCAGTACAAGTGTCTCATTCTCATCTGTATTTTATAGTATTTGAACAATGTAGGGAGCAGGTCTCTACTATTACCTCAATTGGTTTTTTTCTCCCATTTGTTTTTCTTCTCTCGCTCATTCTGTATGCAGTAGATGGTATCTGTGTACCCGTGCTAATCCAGTCTCTAAGGTCTAGCAGCAACGCCTCACACTGTGTAAGATGACACATTGGATCCTGCCATGACTTAGCTGCACGGTTTAATTCCATGTGCGTAAAGCAGCATCAGTGAAGCTGGCATGGCCATATTCACACCCTTGGAACTTGAAGGGTCATTCATACAGTCTGGTTTGATCCTTTGCAAATGTGACCAAAGTATTTTTCCTCAGAAGTTGGATTAAAGGATGTTAAGGACCTGAGTACTGAAATTGATGGTCAGTATTGTTTTTCTACCAGTAAGCTCTTCTAGAATTTAATTACCTTTAGGTTATCTGATTTCAGGATTAAGTTTTCAGATAACCAGTCTTGCTGTTGCACATGTTGCTGAGAGGCTGGGATAATTCTCTTATTTCCCCAACATGTAAGCACTATTACTGTTTAAAGAATATGACTATTTTGGCCAAATAGCCTCTATTAACGTATAATAACAGCCTGTCCTGCTTTATTGCTAGACAGTGTGTCCTCTTCAGTCTTAACAGCAAGAACTGTTGGTGTGCCTGAAGCTGTGCACATTTTAAGACTTTGCAGGCAAAAATTTGTAGGGTGCAGGTAACGCAAACCTTTTGAAAAAAGGGGAGAGGGAAGAAGTAGAAGGATGTCAGAGAAGTTGAAGTAGAGTCTGTCACTAAAACTTGTCTCAGAATGAATATATATAATATATATACAGCACAAATATTTGATGTGGATATTCCCTTTTAAAGAATAATTTACTCAGTGTTTGTCATTATAAGTGCAGCTCTACTTTCTGTAACTTAACCAATATTAATGTGTAATTAACTGCCTGAACAGAGTAAAGCCTTTTCTGTTACACCTATATGGTATTTTGAGAGCACTGAGTCTGCCATCAAGTCCCTCTCTGCCATCCCTTGAGAGAGTGGATGGTCCCCAAGAGGAGTCACCAGTCCAGCCCTGTTGGTGTACGTACCAGGCAGCAGGATTGAGTTAAGAGCAGGTGGCTCACTGTGCTCTGTGGCTTATCTGCACCAGAGATTTGCAGCTTCTCACAGTGCTTGCCTTATCTTCAGTACATTATTGGCTTTGTAGGATCTCGGGGACATGTCAGTCAAGATATAGTGTAGTGCTAGACCTAAAACTCAGGCTTATTTCCTCTCCTGGCCACCTTTTCCAGTCCATCTTTGACATTCATGTGTGGTCTTGCTGAATCCAAAGTTCAAGATAGCTGGGTTTCTCTTGAAAACACTTCGCAATATGAGTTCACCAGAGATATGTTGTGATGGAAAGCTAAATGAAGTGCAGGGAAAGCTTGCAAAGCATTAATAACTGAACCGTACACACTAATGAAGCACCTAACCTCTACCAGTGATGTGGGACTTATAAAAAGATGTATTCAACTGTATATATTGGATTTTCTTCTTTGAGGCAGTAACTGCTGAGCAGTAGGTAAGTACCTGATTTCTAGGCATAGGAACAGTCCAGTTTGTCTACTTCCTTACTGCCTTTTAAAAGTAAAATAAAATGCTAGGTTCCAATTTTCTGGAGATTAGCAAAGGAAAGAGTATACAAAATTATGTATGATTTGGGTTTTTTATTTTAAATGGAGGCTTTTTTCCTCATAACTACCTTCAATGAAAAAGGTTTCAAGGACATTCTGAATAAGCAAATAGAGATCTTGTCATATATATTGTCTACCCTGAAGGCTTATTTGTGGATGACTCCAGCGTGAAGGGGTATCATTAAATTTTACTGTGGAAGAATTTTTATTTCTTTTCTCTGTTCTATACTAGTTCTGGTAAAAACTGAGCTGGCAATATGTGTAAGGATATGTGTATATATATATATATATTTATTTATACCTATTTAAGTGTAACTTTAAAATGACTATTCTTACAATTTTATTTCTTTATTTTTTTACATAATGGACAAATTTTCTGTAAAGACTCTGCCTGAAAGATCTGTTTTTCTGAAACTAGAATGACTGAAATCTTCTTAATGCAATTTTTGATAAAATATGTTCTCAGAATGCTGTGCTAGACCCATTCATTATTTATATGTCAGATAAATAATTTTGCTGTGCTGGAATATATCACAGATGTTAGCTACTGAAAGCATATGTAAGAAAGTTGAATCTTTAATTTTTTTAATGTTTATTTTAATTTTGGGGTGAGGAGCTTCTATTAAAGATATTGCTGTCTGTCTTAATACCTCAATTTGAAGGTATTTTGACAGCATAAGCTGTAATGCTTAATCATCTCAGGCTTTCATGCTAGTTCTATGTAGTTAAATTAATTTTTTTCAAGTGATGCAAAGTTTTATCACATGATACTTCTGGCTTCCAAATTTACTTTATATGTAATTTATGATCAATGTATCAGTAAAAGTTTGTGAGAAATAACTGTAGATAAGGACCAAGTGACAATCTGCACACATTGAAGTTTATTTTTCTTTGGTTGTTTCTTTAGTAAAGCCCTGTAAATTGTATGGAAACTTGCAGATATTGTATTGTGGTTAAATACCTCATGGGATTTTCCTGGGAAATATTAAGAGTTGAATTTTACATTAAAGAGGAGAGATCTAGTTTCTCATTGGTAATGTAGAAAAGATGAAGTGTTTCCTCTGCAGAAGATGAAAACAGAAGAGGGTTTTCATAGATATTAAGTTAAACTTCAGTCCTCTTGTGGTGGTTTAAACCCTGCCGGGACCGGGCACCACGTGGCCGCTGCCCCCCCACCCCCCGGACGGGAACAGGAGAGGCAGCAAAATACAAACCCTGCGGGTTGAGATAAGGAGAATTTAATACAGCGATGCAAAAGCAACAGTCACAACAACAGTAACAGCAACAGGGATAACAATGTACAAAACAAGAGGTATAAAGGTACAGACCGCGTGGATACAGCTGCAGACACAGAGCGAGGCAGCCCGGGTGACACAAAGCCGGGACTGCTCTGCCTGCGTCTCGTGTACCGGACATGACGTCAGCATGGGATCGAATAGCAACTCCTGGGGAAAATTAACCCTATCCTGGCTGAACCAGGACAGCTCTATTCAGAAAATCCAGCTGGATAATTTAGCCCTCATTAAGTTGCATCGATGATAGATGTGGCTTTGAGGTGTGTAAATAATTCTTCACTATGTGGGAAGAATAACCAGAATATAGATTACTACAAAAACTTCAGGTTCACGAGGGTTGTTTTTCNCAGACAGACCCACTACAGTTGGTAATTTGGAAGATTATTTTAACCAGCAAATAGGGAAAGCTGATGAATGCTGAAGAGCATTTGTGTTGGTTTTCTTAGTGCTATACATTGATACAAGATGCCTTTAATGTCTTATGCCTCTTTGTTTTTTTTATATACCCCACTTACATTATATCTTTTAAACAGAGGAATGGATAGCCGTAAAATGTAACTGTTATTGCAGGGGCATACAAGACTTGGTCATGTCTTTAGTAGTTTTTAGGCTTTAGTTTTTCCCTTCATTGTCAGGGGCAGTCACTCAGGCAATGAAAGTGGGTTAGAAGTACTGTTCTTTCATAAATGACATTCCAACAGATTCTGCAACATTTATGATTTTCAAGAGCCCAACACTGAACTATACATTTTCAGTCACAACTATAAAGGAATTCAGAGAACATTTAGAATGCAGTAGTTTCCTTCTGGAAAAAACACAAATGTATCCACTTAGAGTAGAAATATCCTAGTTTACCCAGTGAAATGGTGGTAACAAAAGATTTTTTGTTTATTTGTTTTAGAAAACTATTATATGTTATATATGGTATGATTATATACTCAAGGACCTTCTACATATAATCAGCAAATCCACTTTTGGTTTAATTCCTTGGTAACAAACAAGTTAATGGTAGTTATACTGAGAATCAGGTCATAAGTTTATCGACAATTTCTAAGCGAGTTGGAAAGAAATTAAATGCTGGTATGGAAAAGTCTTTTTAAAAGTCAGTCTTCAATACAGAAGATGAGGAAAACACATTATTTTTGTTCTGCTTGACTGCAGCGTCATTGTAGGAGAAGGCATGCATAGCCAGACTTGTCCAGAAATGTGTGTAATGTACTTGGAAAACATTAACTTCTTTCTGTAGGTGTATTTGTTGCTCCTGTAAGCCTGTTGCATGGTTGATTATGGGATAGAGTTTCATGTGTTTGTTTTATATCTTAGAGTGAAAATAACTGTGTTTTGGGGGTGGGTTTGTTTGGTTTTTAATGAAAATATAACTCTCAACTTCCTGGATTTGAGATGCTTCTTTTAGGGAAAAGGGAATAATTATTAAACCATTCCCTTGTTGATAATTTTAAAACTTGTCTTATTTTTTTTATTGGTTGATTTTGTGAATTAGCCTCCTGCCCGAGGCTACAAAGTGGGAGCTGGAATTTGCACTTAATGGCTGGGCCTAGTTGCTCAGGACTGGAGGCTGATCGCTGGTGTTTAGAGGTGGCATCTGGTCTTGCCTGAGACTTCAGTGACCCTCCACCTATGCCAAAAGCAGTTGCCACTGTAGGTTGCTTTATGTGCTTCCCTGTACCCCTTTAGGTTGCGCTGGGGTTGATAAGCTATTTCAGTAATCTGGGCCTGTTAAAATACAGCTTTAAACACAGGTCATATATGGAAGAAAAGTAGTAGAGCAGGTGCTAATAACTCAGCTGCTCAGCTCTTTTCTGTCCTCCTTCCCTTGCCCTTTAGAGTAGGGATTCACAAAGTTGTTTCCTTACAGACTTGCTGAGTGTACAGCACATTAAGCCAGAACACCCAAACTGACTTAGGCTGATGCCTGTGGTGTGATGCCTGTGAAGTAGCTCCTTCAGGAGCTTATTGTCTGCAGAGCAATGTTGAAGGCCATGTAGGTGGGCAGTAGCGAGCCTGACTTTCTCTGCTTGAGATTCCCAGCTGGTGGTGGTTTCCTGGGGCTTGATGAGACCATTTGAGCTCCCGTTGACTGATGGCTGTGGTGTCCAAACACTCAGCTGTTTATCGTGGCCTTGGCAGGGTTTCCATAGTCAGCTGGCTCTGTCAAGGACAGCCTCAGCTGGGGCTCTACATGCTGTAAACACAAACCGTGAGCTCTGACTGTGTTACTGGTTTGATTTTATATAAAACTATAAAAATTAAGGAATTCCAAGTTTTCGTTTATGAACTCAACCCAAATTGGTGGCATAAGCAGGTTTGAATTTCTTGTGGTGGATTTCTGGGTTACTATTTCAGTTGACACATCCAGCATATAACCTGAAGATATAACAAATGTAACTGTGAAGAATCAGCATAAAAAACAACCACAGCTTTCATCTAAAACTAAACACCTCTCTGATTTTATAATGAATAGCAGTATGTAAATACATGTTACCCTTGGTTCTTGGCTTCTGTGGATGCTGGGAGACACCGTAACAGGCTTATGGCACAGAAAAAAGCAAGTCTGACTTGCTGGAGGAGGTGTGGAAGTTCAGCAATAACAATGCAGATTGTACAATCTCTTTGATAGCATTCACAATTCTTGTTATTTTGCGAAGTTTTTGGGAAAAACTTTGAAGTAGAATTTCATCCTTGTCGCAGACAGCGTTAGGGTGAAATTTCTGTCACCTCTTGTGTCTAGCTGACAGCATTCAACAGAGACCTGGACTTGGGTTGGGAGGGTATAATATGGTTTATCAGGAGCAATGGTTGAATTTCATGTGGGAATTGAAATGCAGAAGAAATGTTAGGGGTTTAAGTTATGAAGAACATAGGGAACCATAATCTGAAAATTAAACCTAGCCTACCAAATCCTACTCAAGTATGGGCTAGGTTATCCATGTGATATACTAGGCTTTCACAGAGGAACCTTGGTATGAAATGGACTTGTAATTACTTGTGCTGCTATGCAGAGTCAGTTAAATAAAAATCATCAATTTGTTTATCTAGGTCTACTTTTTCCACAGCTACAAGAGTTTGGGTGGAGGGTGGGTTGGTTGGTTTGTTGGTTTTGGTGGTGGTGGTGTTTTTTTCTGAATAGGAAGTATTTATTATACAAATGTTATTGATGCTGTCTTATTGGCTTCTATATTTGAAGCTGGAACAAGTGAGTAGCAAGATCTAGCTATATTGTAACACTTCCATGCTCTGTTGGAGAGTAATTAGGATTAGATATCAAAATCTCTGCAGGGTCTCCAGGCATGGCTCGTCCTGCATACGCTCTGCACTAGGAGTGTGGGGGCTGAGCACAATTATCTTTCTTTCTCCACACTGGACCTCAGGTGCTGAATGCTGGAGAATCCTGTGATGGTTGCTGTCTGCTGAAGCCCAGCTAAGGTGAAAAAGAAGTAGAACATGCTTAGAAAAAGGGAATGGTGAGTGTAAGATAGGAAGCATTGGGGATGGGAGGTGAGAAGGATTGCAGAATATGAGCAGAAGCATTTTCCCAGGAGTGGAGGAGTCTGCTCCAGGAGCATTAGATGGCACAACTCAGACTGAACCCCAAAGCTGGACTGATGAAACTTTGAATTTGGCTACTGAAACCTTTTTTCTCATCTAGCGGCTGAACCACAGTGAAGAATAACTTTCTCCTTTTACCCACCAGTGGACTAGTGGGTAGAGAAGTATTTCTGCATGTGAAAAGTGGGGTTTTTTGACCTGTGAGGGTGGAAAGGGGAGAAAAGACTGTGCAGTATAATTCATGTAATCACCTGGCTTTTAGTGAAAGATAAACACAATGCTGAATAAATAGTTTAAAACTTAGCTGCTGGAAAATTAGAAAATGTGAGATTGAGGGCTTCATATACAGTTGTGTACCTTTTTGTACATCCTTGATAATTTTTCCTTTATAATTAGATAACTGTATGTTTTATTTGGAAAGAACCATTCCTGAATAAGAAAGGATAAAAAAAACCTCCCACATACTATGATTAACTGCAGACTATATATCAAAAACAATTTCAAAGCACTAGGGATGTATAGCAGTTTATATTGAACAAATGTTCAGAATTCACCAAAGTATCACCTCTTCCTTTTCTCCCTCCTTTAACAGCAAAAGAAAACAAAAAATTCCAAAGCAAACAAACAAAACCCCAAACCCACACCTTTAGAAAAGAATATGAAAGTATTGCTGATCTCCTAGGAAAAAAAGCAATGTGCTGGTGAAATAAATAAGTATTGGCAACTTAGAGTTTTGATTTTAGAATACAATAGCAAGCTAACAATTGGTTGACAAAAAAAATTATGAGGGCGTACTTGTTGAATGCTTTTGTGTATCTTAACTTCTGAGTTTTCTGTGAGAAGGGAATTGTTTTAGCTGCTTCTAAGTATAGATTACACATCACACAAGGATGGATCACTGCGCTGCTTTGTTGCCTTTGGTGCTCTATGCAATTTGGCATCTCATGGTGGTTCGTGCATTTCACGTTTGCTTTTTGTAGTGATGTGTGAGTGGATACAATGTTCAGAATTCTAAGTTATTTTATTCCAAATTGTTCAGTTTCTTTAGCTGGTTAAAAGAAAAGCCAGCCTAGGTTTGAAGGCAGATAATACACAAATAAGGGGAGATTACAAAATAATCCTGAGGTTGGCCCTGTCAAGCTTGGCCAGCAGTCTAGGAAACACTCATATTATGTAAGTCTCTTTGTAGGTAGCCTCTAATAAGTGAGGTATGATTTGGTAATTGGTATGGTAATTAACCTGGAAAACTATCCTCTGCTTCGCTTGCCAGCTGGCTTTATATGCTATGATGTTAATTGGTAAACTGATCCAGTGAAGAGAAGCTTGAAATGTTTACAGGCTTGACTGTATTTAATTCATCTCTTGTTTCAATGAATGGCTTTTTTCTGTTTGTTTTTTTTTGTTTGGGGTTGACTGTTGATTTTTGTTGTTGGTTTGGGTTTTTTTAATTTATGGAAACTGGTTTTCACAGTTTTAGTGGTTTTTTTCCCCAGAAGAAAAAAACAAACCTCCAATGAAAGAGGGCAGGGGGGGCGGGGGGGTGTTGCGGTTTTTTTTGGTTTTTTTAATGGGATGATTTGAGGATATAAATTTCTGGATTCATGGATTTATGTATGCTAGGCAGTAAAATATTGACATGCTTTAATGTTAATTCTGGTTGCCTTACATATGGTGTTTATATACATATTCTTGAAACAAAATGCTATTTAACAGAATGTGATCTGCATTGATTCAAGACCATTCTGTCAGTTGAGAGTAAACAGAATTGTTTTGTTGTAGTGAAACTTATATGGTGAATACAGAAATATGACATTGTCTTCCTGCTTTTTATAGTAGGTGTTTGAGTTTTTTACTGATTTAAGGCAATGGCCGATGCCTAACCAAAGTATACGCTGCAGGGGGTTGCTCTGATTCTCTTTAGAATGCTCACATTTAGAACATGAAAAGTATTTATGTTCTGATTTACAATATGCTAATTTTACAACTTATAATTTTCTATAAGAATAATTTCTTACTACATGTGTTTGGGATGTAATGAGGTCTTCATGATGTTCTGAAAAAACATAGACGAAACAGAATTATAAGAACTGTTATTAAATATTTTTTGTATTATAGGTTATTCAGCAATAGTTATGAACTCCCGTTTACGAGCCTTAGGTGGAAGGATAAATAACATACGAGCATCAGAACTACCAAAAGAGAAAACCCGATCAGAGATCATCTGTAACGTCCACTTTTTGGATGGCTCAGTACAAAGCTTCAAAGTCAACGTAAGTTTGGAAAACTGCTTTTTCTTTTTCAATACATAGAAATTTGTTTGAAAGCTGAAGATCAAATGTGGAACCCTGAGGCATGGGATTTCCAAAAGATATGGAAGATGTAGCTTTGCTGTTACAAATTGCAGGATTACCAGTTATGAAATGGATTTCTGAAGTGCTTGTTAATTTTCTTTAAATCAACCAACTGAAATGTCGTAAAATTATGGCATGAAGATTTTATCTGGAAAAATGTCTTCCGTATGATATGGAAACCATGAAGAAACGGATCTGGTCATCATTATCAACTATGAATGAGTAATTAATATTTAAAGGGGGATCCCAGATTTGGATGTGCTTCTCCTTTTCTCCATCAAAGGACAGGTAGTGCTAAAAGGAGGAGGCCTTGAAAATTCCTGTAGTGCCGTCAGTACATATTTTTGGAAATGCAAAGGTGATGTAAATAGTGAATACATTAGGACAGTTCTGTTCAGTCTTTTTTACTTCAATGTAGTCTCCTTATCTGGGAGCAGGAAGGAAAAAAGGATTTTGTACTCTACATTTTTACTGTGTTTTATTCTGTAAATACTTCAGTTTATAACCTTCAGTACTGATTAAAAAGTATTAGTTCATTTTCAAAAGAAAAATCTTCACTCCTCAATCAATTTTCAGTAGAATTATCATGACCATGACAATGACAGAAAAACTGTGAATGAATTTAAGTATAATCATGTGAATTTTTGTATAGGATACTTGTTTTATCCAATTCACCCTATTTGAGAAGCATTTTGCTGTTGGATATTGTAGACTATGCAATGCTTTCTTATAGGAGACTCAAAACTTCACTTGAAAACTGTGTTTTCCTATGTATTACTACAGTTTTTTGCAAACTGATTTTATTTTTTACCTTTGGATATTTATTGAAATCGAAAAGATTTGACAGGTAAATAGATTATTTTCATTCTCATGTATACAAAATTAGTCTCATATTTTAGTATACTTTATACTATGTAAGTATATATATTTATATACATGTGTGCATATAAAAATATATGAAGTAGGTAGCATTGAGAGGAGTACTAGAATAGCTATATAAGGGAAAGAGCAATACATTAGCATACAATTTCCGTTGTTTTTCTTCAGCATGCCCTATAGGATTGCCTTGTCAAACAATGAGCTAACATAATTACCTTCCCCTCCTGCACAAGGACCTTTGAAAAATGAGGAATTTAAAACTTTTTTAAATCCATGGAGAGTAGTAAATTCTTCCTTGTGAACAAGTGTTTATGCAGCTTTGAATTTAGTGCTTGGCCTGAAGTCCAGCACCATACAAGTGAACTTTGCTTCTCATTTCATCCTTTAAGCATTGAATACAATATGATAAATGGGAGTTGTTTGAAACTCCAGACCCAGCTGGTTTCTCTCACTGCCTTCAGTGTACCCCCAGGGTATCCCTGCTGGTTACCTCCTTCATCCAGGAATCAGAGAGCCTCCTTTACTGATAATGCTGAACTGTCATAGGGGTGATGCAGGACCCATTACTGCTTTATTGAAAAGAAGAGGGCAGCATGGCTACCGCACTGTGTTATGGGCTAACACAAGTTAACCAGAAGATTTATATTCTTTAGGTACTGAGCTTTCATACTGGTACTGAGGGAGCCTGCACTTACCTGCCAGAATGGCCCTTCCTAATTATCTAACCTTAATGTCTGCCTAAGCAATGGGGTTTGCTGCACTCTGGTTGTGTTGTGCAAGGTCCAATTCTCAAAAGGGTTTCAAGCTTGTTGCAGAAAACATGTATCCTAGTCCTGCTTACATTAAAACAGAAATTCAGTTTAGTGAAGTTTGTGCCCGACTCTGTGGGTTTTTTTGATTGTCAACATGATTAGGTCTGAGAGCAAACACTAACTCACATCTGTGGTCAGCCTGGGAGTCAGCTAGGCACATATTGAAGGAGAATACATTTTGATCTGAACAGATTTTCCCCACTAGTGAAGTCTTTGTGTTGCTTCAGAGAAACTGTTTCTCACATCGATACATTGATTTTTATAGACCTAATTTTGCTCCATACTATATTCATTTCTGGATGTCAGATCAATTGATAAGTGTGTATTTTAAAGATATTAAATATGCATATCATATGGCATGATTATCCTTACTACAAATTAATGGCAATGCTTTTAATAATGTATTAATACATTATTAAAATGAAGATGTTTTCTGAAATGACTAGACATAGATACAAGATATGGATTAAAAAACATATTATGTCTTGTGATTATTGTAAATGTTTTCTAGTTTTTTACTTAGTTTTTACTGTTGTTGCTGAAATCTGTTTAATTTTTCTCTCCTGTTTGAGCTTAGAGAACTGAATAGGATCATTTCTTTTAAAGCATAGGATGTAGTGTTGTCTTTAAAAGAACTTCAACAAATAAGTGGAAAATTAAGGTTAGGGTTTTTCTCATGTTTGTATGTTAGTAGGCTAGTGGTACCTGGTTGTGATTTATGAAAGCTCTAAGTTTGGATATATGGCACACTTTGAACTAATATTAGGCTAATATTCATGTATACATAACTACGCTTTACATTTATGGATAGGATTATACTTTTCTAACACAAATAGTGGAAAGTGAGTGGGGAAAAGCAGAATACTCAAAGCTTGACCTTTATCCATTTCATAGCATAAATGGAATCAAAGACTCCTCCCATTCTAATGACAATGGGCTGAAAAATACTGAGCGTTGCTTTGTCATGTATCCACTATCTGAATACAGAATTCTTATTGCAAGAGGATTTCATTCTTTCAAAATCATAGGGTGATTATAGAGAAAAATCAACATCAAAGAAAAGAAACTTCGGAGAAATATGATTTGAGCTTGAGCAATTGGATATTCCTAAGTTGTCATTTATAATAGCTTGTTGGCATCACACAGATGCTCAAGGCTAGTAAATTTTAGGTGTATGTAAATTTAATAGAAAGATGATAAATAGTCTAAACTTATAACTTATTGATACACTTAAAAGAACAACTTACGTATTTTGAAATTTTGAACTAGTACTAAGTTGACATCTTTAAAATGATGGTAGAACATTCATGATATCTCCAGATACTGAACCTTTTGGAGAACAAGAAGAATAGAGATATGACTTATATCTTATTCTGTAGCAACAGAGACTTTATAGAGCCCACATCAAACTGTTAGCAAACTGCATGGACTTTGCAGCCCAAATAGAAATGTATGTTTACTCTGCAAGGCTGAAACAGCCTTTCTTGTCTTTCCCCCAATATGTGTTTAAAATAATGGGCAGAAATACAAGCCTTAAAGGTTCTTTCTGATTGTGAGTGTGAGTTTTATAACTTTAAATCACTCATAGTAAAATATAATGAGACAGAATTGTTGGATCTTTGTCACTAGGTTTTCCCACCGGGTATTGTTTGATAATACAAGACAATTTAGTGGTAATCTGTGTCCCTACTTGTCGAAAGAACTGCTGTATGAAGTTAAGATTGGCAACAAATAGTTTTGTATTGAGGCAGATCAGTATATTCTTAACAGGAAAACAGTAAAACGTATGAAATTTGAGCTGTCCTTTGAGGACAGTGAGAAAGTGATTTGTTCTACAGCAGGCTTGTTAGTCTTAGCCCTTCATGAGGCCTGACTTCATAACAAATACTGAAGGAAAGAATTAGCAGAGAAGAGATTAGTCATTCCAGTCCTAACTTTGGAAAAATGTCATGTATATGTTTGTTTTAAATCATTTTTCAAGCAGAGGAAATGCGATGGGTCAAAACTCTGTGGGCCTGGGTAAATACTTTGTATGACCTTTATATAGGAAAACACTACGGTGGAGTGTATGGAATCTCAAAGAGTTATGGGATGGGCAGGGAGTTGGCCTGAGAGGAAGCAGTAGATCTTTCTGAAAAGTTGTTAAACAGTGCATGGCCATTAGTAGAGTTTTTGCCTGTCAAATTTCATTAACATGTTATTGAGTGTTTTTCAGGAAATCAAAAATGTAAGATTTGCGGTATTATGAAAAATAAGAAAGATACAGGAATGTGAGGTAGCAGACAGGTTATCTTGAACAAGGAGCAATTGCAATGAAGGAAAACAGTAATGTAAACTAATAGCTTTCGTAAGATGAGGTAATGTTTTTTTAAGCTCAGTTTTCAGTTGCAAACAATAGAGAAGGAGAACACTGGTAGTTTGCAGGCTGAGCTGCTCATGTGTTGTCATTCTGAAAAAGGTGAGTGCTATTATGCACCAGGCAGGAATCTTCAGCCAATGTCAAGAAGATGTTAACAATGTTAGTCTTGTTACCGAGGCCACTATCTGGGGAATGTGACATATGGACCCTGGCTACTTGC